>CAUYRT010009192.1:0-16552 GCA_963574885.1 Lepilemur ruficaudatus | reverse complement strand
CCAGCCTGAGCAAGAGCGAGACCCCGTCTCTACTAATAATAGAAAGAAATTAATTGGCCAACTAAATATATATAGAAAAAATTAGCCGGGCATGGTGGCACATGCCTATAGTCCCAGCTACTTGGGAGGCTGAGGCAGAAGTATCGCTTCAGCCCAGGAGTTTGAGGTTGCTGTGAGCTAGGCTGACGCCACGGCACTCACTCTAGCCCGGACAGCAGAGTGAGACTCTGTCTCAAAAAAAAAAAAAAAAAAAAAGAAATCTCATTTTCTTATTTAGTTTTTAAAATATAATTTTTTATCTTTAGTACCTTAAATAGTACTAGGTACTTGGCACGTATTTGAAATGCGTTGACTTATTACTGGAGTTGAATTTAATTGCAGCATTGGTAAGAGAAAAAAACAATACTTTGTTTTATTGAGTAGTCTTTGTGAACTGAAATAGCAGATTAATTTTAACTTTTATTCTCAAATATGGTTGAATAATATTAAACACCCTTTTTAAAAAGGTGATTAAAGTGTTTATTCCTTTGTAGGTATCATAACTGTTGTAGATTCAAAATATGGACTAAAAGTAAGTTAAACTGCTGTGAGTTGATTATTTGTTAAAAGCTGGGACTATGGGAGTTCATTGTTATTATATTTTCTATATTTGAGTGGGTTTGACATTTTCCTTAACCTTTTCACCTATTATCCTGAACAATAGATGAAATTTGTATGTTTTAATTATTATTTTGTGTTTTTAAATTAAATATTTCTTTTATAAATTACTCAGGTTTAATGTAGTGATAAAATTTGGAATTATATTTTGTAATAAGGATATAGGGTCAGGATAAAGTTTGGGTATGTGTAACTCCTCATTAGGATTCAGCCCCAATATTGGTAAGTTTTTCTGTTTGTTAGAGGAAATTGAGCTTAATAAAGCATATGAGATATTATTTTGTTGTTAACTATATGTTAAACACATGTTGAAAATAGGTTTTTAATAAATCCCACTTTATTTTGAAGAAATCGGGATTTGTTCATAGGATTAGTAAGGAGAAACCCTCCATTAAAAGGCATCCTGCCATGAATATTTTTGTTAACTTGTAATGTACTCAAATGCATTTAAATGGGGTTCAATTTATAAAATGCATTTAGTAAGATCTTTAAAAGCATGCTGCTACAAAAGTAAAATAGTGCTTCTTAACTTCCCAAGTAAAGTATCACTAAAGGCAACAGAGAATGAAATTATCCTCTGCCTCACCTTCTACCCCTGTCCCAATCTGGGGATATGGATAGGGCCCAAAATAATAATTTCTTAGAAGTTTAAATTCAGTGTTTAAAAATTTGTGTCAGTTTTGTATTCTACCCCATAATATACCTAAACTTGTTAATTTGTAGAAGTTTTTCTTCCAAATTCTCAATGAAATTATGCACTAGGGAGATAGATCAGGCTTGTCAAATGGCTACCAGTGCCCTTTTACTGGCCCTTCAATTCCCTCAGGGATAGAGTACCCTACTGAAAAGTTTGGAAAATAATTTCTTTTTTAAAATTTAAAATCTAAATTTACGAATAGTATTAACAATGAGAGAAAGATCTCACATACAGTATTACAGTTTTACTCACAAATATTTGGATTGTTCTGAAATCATATTTCTAGCAAAATGTTTATGGAGGTAGCAAAAAAAAAAACCCAAATTATTCATTTTGAATGTTTATTATAGATTTGTTTGAATCTGTATAAATGTATTACCTATTTTTATATACCTGTGGGATAGATAGCTGCTAAGAAATTTTATTTTATTTTTTGATAGACTTAAAGTGTCATGCCAAAAGTCAAACTCTTTATGTATTTTATGATTATAGGAATAATGTTATATATATAGTTGGGTATGGAGAGAAGTTAAATAGGATCTATTATCAGCATTATAGGGGCCAAAAAAACAAAGCGACATTCTGAATAATGCAAACAGAGTAAACGTTTAACCTCCTGCCACCTTGATAAAACCTCTTAAATTATTAAATCAATATACCTACACAAAACTGACATACTGTCAGGATAATGGAAACTTTAGATTTTCTAAGTCGGATGCCAGATAAATAACTTTGCCTTTATATAAAGAATTTGCCAACTTGTCCAATTCCTCTGGTTGCAAAGCTTGACCTCAGTAGCTGCTTGTGATTCAGAGAATTCTGAGGCAGTACAAGTAATGACACTTGGATAATGGGCAGCAATTTAAGGGTGTCATGCTTCACAGAGCCAGCCCATCACAAGAAAAGCTGAGAAATGGTACCCTGTGGCCAGCCAGCCAAATTGAAACTGAAGTGGTAATTGATATCATGGGCTATCACTCTAATGGGATTGTCACCCATTGATCTGAAATATTCATTTTTTAATCATGGGCAAAGAATTGGACAACTTAAAATGACAGCTCTCTATTCTCAGGACTTGACACCTAGGCTACTGACATTGTTCTTTTCAGTTCTACAAATGTGACAGCATTTAATGCAATAGAATCAATGAATGAAGTTACCCAGAAAAGGTCAAGTGAGAGGTTTCTTTTTGGTTCTTCTGTTATATTGCACAGGCTGTTGAAACAGTTCAGCCAGAAAACAGTTTGGCTTGGAAAAGGCCAGAAAAATAAATAGGCTGACATTATGCAATAATTGTTTTAAAACTAAAATGGTGTTAAGACCATAACCAAACTATTTAAAAGAAATAGTTGCTGATTGCTGCTGCTGCTGCTGCTTTTTTTAAATGACAGCTGACATCTTTGACCCTAGATTTATTTCCACTTTGGTCAACAACAATGTTCTTTTATAGACAGTGAGTTTTAAGACAGTTTTTTCTTTTCTTTCTTTCTTTTCTTTTTTTTTTGGTCCGGCTTGTTTATTTCTGCAGAACAGAAAATATATAGCCCTGTATAGCCCTTTAGAAGTTGTGTCTACAGTGGTGTTATTACAATGGGTTCCTTTGTTTCTACCCACCCAGTTTTATTGAGGTATAATTGACAAATAAAAATTATATATATTTAAAGTATACAATGTGATGTTTTGATATAAGTATACATTGTGAAACAAACATGTCACCTCACATAGTTACCATTTTTGGGAGGGTTGTGGTGAGAACATTTAAGATTCATGTTCTTTGCAAGTATTTAATGTGGTAGTAACTATAGTCACCATGGTATAATCAGCTCTCAGTAACTCATTTATCCTACATAAATAAAATTTTGTACTCTCTGAT
Organism: Lepilemur ruficaudatus; assembly: GCA_963574885.1. Lineage (NCBI taxonomy): Eukaryota > Metazoa > Chordata > Mammalia > Primates > Lepilemuridae > Lepilemur > Lepilemur ruficaudatus. Next base: position 13,325 of record CAUYRT010009192.1, on the reverse strand, counting down.
CAACTTCTTACACTCCCCCTTCCCTCACCTCTTTGTTTTTTGTGGTAGGCTAAGTTGGGGGTTTGAACCATAACCTTTTTAATATATTGAATTAGTACCAAAATTATTTTTGTCTTTGATATATAAGCAAAAGCCACAGTCTCTAAGCACAGAAAAGGAATCCTTTGGAGGGAGGTGTATGTATAATATATATAATGTAAAATATTTTGAAAAATATGGTTTTGCAAATTTTTCTTTCATTTGTCTATACAGGTAGAATAAAATGCCAAAGTTTCCATTTTGTTTTTATTTTATAAATGAATGTCATTTGACTTAATGACCAAATGGTGGAATGTATTATTGGAGGCTCTTCTTTCAAATAGGAGACATTGGTTTGAGACTTTTTGCAGAGTTTGACTTGGGGAAGTAGAAAGTCTCGTAAGGGAAATCTAGAGAAAATAAATGTTAGCATGCATTTATTTTTTAATGTTTGTACAGCTTTCATATGTGCATAGAATAGGGCATTTATCTCTTCTGCTATAATTATATATGATTATATCATATTCTTAATGGAGTTGTACATATTGGCAGGCTTATATTTCAGAGGATTTTCATTTATTTTTATATTTGATACTTTCTAACTGCTTGGAGTTAGTAAAATGTTAGTGTATCCCAGTTAGCTTTGAGGTGAAGATTTATAATCTCTTGGAGACGTGAACATTCAAAACACTGTGAGTTACTTTTGTGAAACTACCATTTTATTAGTTCCATTTAGGTACAGAAATTCAAAAGCATCTCTAATTCTTCTGTTGTATCTTTTTAATGCCTTACCGACTCACAGCCAAATAGCTCCACATTCACGTGTAAATAAAGCTTCCAGAAGGTCAACAATACAATATCTTGAAAAATATTTAAGAGTTTTAAAAGAATTTTCAATATTATAGGATCATTCAAAAGATGTCTTGCCAAAACCGTATCGTTGTTAAGTAGATTTACTGCTCAATGGGAAGGGATTTGTTGCTGCATGTTATATGGCATTTTTCAAATAACAACATTTATGTATCTATGTCAACAAATAGGAGATGTTAACTACAATGCATTCAACAAATATTTGTTGAACCTGTTTGCCAAGCACTATTCCAGGGTCTGGTAACAGCCTTATTCTCCAGAGGCAGAGTATGTGACAATAGTATTTGTTACAGCCTTGGGCCAAGATTAATTATGAAAAAATATTAAATTTGGTCTTTTGGTATGGAATAATTTTTGATACAATATTCTCCAAGTTCTGTGACTTCCATAATTGCAGAGTTGATCTGCAGTTGAATTTATAAGATTGTGCCCAAAGCAGATATTGGTATATCATTGCCATGATTTCTAGTTTAGTTTTGTTTTCCCTAAAATAGAATTTGGTAAACTTTTAGAATGAAAAAAAAGTTTTCCTCTATAGACTTACCAATAGTATTTAATAAAATTATTACCAACTTGTTCTTAGGTTTCAAACTATCCAAATATCTTTAATGATTACCTCCCTATGAATTGTGAAACTGGTTTGACAAAATCTTAAATGTAATTTTTAGGTAATCTTTATGTATATGTTCTTATGTGATTATTACCATATATAGCGCTGTACAGAAGACTGATTTTATGTACATAAAAGGCTTTCACAAAGACTTTAAAATGTTTGTTTTACTTTTATGAGCATGTTTTCATTAAAAAAGAATAGCCTTGAGATGGTATGTAAATATATGGCATCCTGTGATGGTAAGGGTGTTGGATTTAGTTTCTTTCTTTCTAAAATGAAGTAGCCACTTCCCATGATTGTTATAAAGGCCAGAAGAGATAATGTATGTCAAAGGGTTTAAAAATTTGTAAAGTTCAATTCAAATATAAAGAGTTTTACTATAATCTAGTTGCCTCTAAACATTAGTAGCAAGCCTTTTATTGTGACAGGGAACTTATATTGAAGGTTGAGGTGATGAGGGTTAAAATGTGATTTTTCCAGAGAACCCTGTAGCATTGATGACTTTAGGGATATAAATAAGATTATGGAAAAAAACAAAAACAAAAATGTCTCCTTCCAGAGAGATGAAAACTACTTCATGGGCCTCTGAGTCAATGTCAAAATATTTTTTTGGATCTAGCCTGACTCTAGAGAGCAGCAAAATAAATAGTTGCCCTGAGAGACCAGATCACTCAAGTATGGGTTTCTAAATAATAAACTGCTTTTAGGCTAGAATTAGGGCTGTGGCCTTCCCACACACAGCTTATATGTTTCTAGGAAATTTGAAGGGCCTTGTACCAAGTTCATATTGTATATGATTTTGGGGTGAGGAGAGAGGAAGGGACTTAGGATTTTATACTCCTGCCTTTCTTTTTACGTTTCTTAAAAGGGAAACCCCTCTTTATGTCATAAAAACAGAATATAGGGTGGCAGATGGGAATGGAGGGAAGTATATTAGATTTTAAGAAAGCATAATTTCAGTGGTTATCCCTTGTAAGTAATAATATTTAGAACAGGAATAGTTTTGTAAAGAGGAAAATGCCTAAAATCTGATCTATAATTCTGTGTTTTTATGATGTAAAGAGGGGTTTTCCTTTTAAGAAACAAAAAGAAAGGCAGAAGTATAAAATCATAAGCTCCTTCCTCCTCCAAAAAATTCCACTGGTTCACTGTAGATAAAAATTACAAATGGGAAGGAAAATGTTTTCAGATAAGTTAGTTCTGAATTTGTGTATTCAGTAATTGAACTTGTTAAAGTCTTTATTGGAGGCAAGAAAAGTGTCTCTAATGTAAAATCCTTTGTGTTGAGATTAGATTTTATATTATAGCACAGTAACTTTTTTCAAACTTTGTTTTTGTTTAGCATTTAATGGAAGAAAAACCTGATGGCCTTATCAATGAAGCTACTAGGTATTTATATTTAAAGTATATATTGATTGCTGGCTAATTAGAGAAAATCATTAATATGAAAACCATAAACAAGCTAAGAAATATAAAAACATAGTCAAGGACATTTATTTTCTTTTTTCCCCACAGTTGTATTATCGCTATCTATTTATGATGGTCTAATAAGTAAAATTTTACTTACAACCATTTTTATTATAGCATAAAATGAGTGCTGAACACAGGAGTTGAGTTCTTTGTGAGGAACTTTGAAAATACTAACATTTAAAAATATTTTCTTCTCATATAATTTATTTGGGATTGAAGATTATAAAAAATAGTTGGCTTCTTTAACAGCAGTTCATTTGATTTCAGTGTTCACTATTACTCAGAGCAACAAATATGGAAATAGTTTTAACTTGGCATTTAAACATTTTTAAATTTAAATACCTTTATATTCCTAACTGACTTGTCTTTATACTTATAATATTTAATTTGCCTACACTGAGCATATTCTTGCCAATGGGATAAAGGTTTTGGGATAGATGACAGTCACTAAATGTGCTTCTGGGTTTAAGAGGGAGGCCCCTTGGGGTTTGCTATGGATCATCTAGACATAAATAATAAAGACTCAAAGCAAGCAATTGATTCCCTATTATTTTGGAGTAGGGTACTTTGTTGTTTTGTCATCCTGACTAAACACTGCATTTGGTATATGAATGAAATGTTTCTATTTACTTTTAATTTCTTAACATTTTTCTTTTGACATGTGTTCTTTGTCTCCTGTTTTAGGCAAATTGCTTTGGCAGATATCATTCTCATCAATAAAACAGACTTGGTTCCAGAAGAGGATTTAAACAAATTAAGGACAACCATTAGGTACAAAATTATAAGTTTATTAAGTACCTGCAAATCCAAAGTGTACTACACAAAATATTTTTACCATGATTATTTGCCCTGTAGAAACTGAAGGCTCAAGGTTGACCCACTTCATGGGCTATTAGGGAATCACTTGTGTTGTTGGCTAATTGACTGCTGTGTAAATAGTAATATATAAAATTAATCCCCTTTGCTTACAGAATATAGTTCAAAATCTGTAGACTGATATTCAGGGACCTCTGACTACAGCCTTCTTTTCCTGTCTTGTCTTTGACTCTTTCCTAATGTCAAGCCTACCTAACTTTATCGAGGATGGTCACTTTCCCATGAATGTGTCTTGCCAAATCTCTTCTTCTTTACTCATAATGTGTTCTCACTCTGCTAATCCCTGAATTCCTTCTTCATCTTTGTTTTTTGTTGTTGTTGTTGTTTTTAAAGCAATTTTATCCATTCTGTAGAGCTTGTTCTCTTCTCTCTCTTCCCCTCCCTTCCCCTCCCTCAGTGAAGTCTGTCTGACTTCACAGGTGGTCTCACTTTTCCCTGAACCCTCATTGACTTTGTCTTCCTTAACTGTCAATTATGCCTTGTCTTCCAACTTGCTTTGATGTCTTCAGTGTCCATGGCCAAGGCTGATTAGGACAATATGACTGATACTCAAATATGTTTTAAATGATTCAGCAGTCATTTTGCTGACTATTCTGGAGACTCCCATTCCTTTTGAAAACAAAGATGTACTTTTCAAACAAGGTTAGAGTTCAGGGACTTTGTTTTGAATTATTTTGTTAAGACCTGAACTAATAAATGACATGTACAGAGAGACATTCAGTAGCTTTTATTATTGGTCATCTTTAATGTGTACAATGCTTTGTGCGTGGTGGCTCAAAATTTACCATTCTTAGCATTTGTAACTTTTGCTGACATCAGATTTTGAATCTGTTATGCCAGTTAGTATATGTTATAAATTGAATCAATAAAAGGCAAGGCTCATTAAGAGACTGTTTGCACTGACTAATGATTTTGGAAGAAAGAAATTCATACCTTTTCTGCATATTTGATCTTAATACTAATGTTCTTTAATTTTACTATAACAAATTATGTTAATACCTTCATGTGGAGGGCAGGTAATATTGCATAGTGTTGAAGATCATGGACCTTGGAATCTGCTTGGGTTCTAATCCTTGGTCTGTTTCTCACTGTGTTCTTAGGAAACGTATTTAACCTTTTAAAGCCTCAACTGTAAAACAGGAATCATACTTATAAGTTTGCTTTGAGTATTATATGAGACAATGTTGGTAAACTTTGCACAGTGTCTGACAAATAGTAGTGCTCTGTTAGCTGTTATTAGCATTATTATAATGTAGATTTCTTCTCAGTAAATTCATGTCAGAGAATAAAAATGAAAGAAAGAGAAAGATAGCTGGTATTTTTGAAAAGTCTAGAAAGGTGAAAGTGGTGAATGGAGATTATGTCTTTTACTCCTTTTGACACTGGTCTTCTAATTTTGTTTCTTTTTTCAAAATCTTGTGCACTGTTGTGATTGCTAGAAAAAATACTCTATTTAGCAAACATTTTTGGTATAAAAGGAATGAGTAATATTACTTGGATTTTATATCCCCATATTGACTAAGCTGAATTACTGACACTAGCAGTATGGATTATTAGCCAGCTTGTTAACAGTATCAGAAAAGAATTTGGAAGAAGCAGTTTGATATATTACAGACCCTTTTGACTTTTATCCTCCATTTACATCAGACTTGTGAGTGACTCAGAATCAGATTTGGGGCATTGAAAGAAGGTAAACATGTTTGAGATGAAATGACCATCAGATTGCAGAGTATATTCCAAAGAGAAGATAAAGAATTTTGTAAAATGGTTGAAAAAAACAGTGAAAAGACTAGCCTCAGAATCATTGCATGTGGGAAGCCTTACCCATGAGAACAAGCTGGAACAAGTAGCAGGCATCTTGGGCAAGTAACCCTAAAGACAGTGCAATTGATGATATAAAGATAAATAGATGCAATATACAATATGTTGAAAAGGATTTAACAAGTACTTTTTGGTGCCATATAAAGGGAGCCATATTCCATTATTTTAGTATCAGAAGAGGGTGGACAGGCATAATGAATAGAGATCCTAGTTAGGGAACTGAAGGGGTTATTCTATAAAGGAACCTGGGATATGTGACTTAGAGTTACTGTGAATACTGGGGACAAGCTGGGTCAAAGCCACTTACAACCAGGTTTTTATTTCTATTGTGTGTATAGTCATTTCCACAATGTGTGCCTGGGGAAAAACTGGCTTCTAATTAAAATTTTGAGTGCCTACGCATTTTAAGGACACTAGAATTACTGGCTATTTATGAATCATTTTTTTCTAAAGTGGGATGTCTTTTTATAAATCACAAAGTAGTCCCTAATCTGCCAGTTCTGCAGTAGATTTTTACATGTCTTGGTTTCTTAATGCATGAGTGGAATATACCTGATTTATGGTTCGAAGGAAAACAATATTTAAACTATAAAAAAGTAAGTTTTGTTTTCTATTTTTAATTTTTTTCTAGCTCCAGATATATTTGTGTATGCTTACTTCCTGTTTTAGAAATACATACGTGTTGTGTGCTTCTAAAAAAGCTAATATTTGTAGTTTTTTACCTTCTCTTGCTCGTTTTTTAATTTCAGATCAATAAATGGACTAGGAAAAATTTTGGAAACACAGAGATCAAGGTACTTTTAAAAAGATATTACTAATACTAGCAACAAGTAATTTTAGTTATTAACAAAGACAAAATAATTGATAAATATGTTTAATTATAATATAAGAGAGAGATAGTTATATTTAAAAAAGTGGGACCCCAAAATGTTGTTTGGAATGTTCTTTATAAATTAGTTTGGCATATTTAGTTAATGCATTTACTGCTTTTAACAACTAAGACTACAGAGCCATGATAACACCATGTAACTGTGCTTTTGCTTAATAAAGAAGAACACATAAGACTTTAAACCACTCAAAAAGGTAACTCAGTCCAGAAATCTGAAAAAGTATGATGAAGAATCTTATCTTAATTTGAGGTATTTAAGTGGCTTTGCAATATTTTTAAAACCTTCTTAGTGTTTCAAAGTGACCAAAAAATATGTCATGTAAGAATACATGGAATCTTTACCTTTAGGTTCCTGATAAATTTTTTAATTAAATTTTGATTTTCATTTCCTTTAGGTTCTTCTCTCTTCTATTCTGTTTATGTAGATGTGCATTACTTTATAAAATAGATGTGCTCTCAAAACATCTGTGAAATGTATTTCTGTAGATTGAAACTCTGTTTTCCATTGAATGCTGTCATGATTTCAGAAAATTTCTCTATGGGGGTATTTTATTAAGCTCACTTTTGGCAAGAAAGGCTCAGCAGCTGATAGACCCAGCAATATACAGCCAGCAGCTCTGAGGCCTGCAGCTGGCAGTCTAGTGCCACCCAGTCCCCAGTTGAGAGATTCTTTCTTTGGAAGTACAGCAGAGGCCTTAGCTGAGTGGCTTGTCTGCTATGGCAGAGATTAGAGGTGCTGACAGACTACCATAAGTGTTAGGCAGTAACAGCAGCAGCTGCTTATATGCATGTGAACAGCTGGGGAATTAATTTGCTATGCATTCTCAGGAGCCACTCATCTGCTGGCAGAGGTAGCAGAAGAATGCCCTCAGTTTAAGTCCTCTGCAAGCATACACCAAATGTGTTCCCTGCATTTCAAATTCTGTTGTAGAAAATCTCTGATAATCTAACTCATACCATCGGCCATTCCTCAGTATCTTCTTCTTATGTCTACATTTCCTTTCTCCTTAATTTTTCTCTTTACAAAATGACATGCAGACAACTATATATTTAAACAAGCTTTTAAAAATCATGTCCATAAATAGCTATGGTTCTGTCATAATAGCATTTATTCAGTTCATATTTACAAACATCTTAAATCAATTTTCTTCTTTTGTTTTCATTTTGGAAATACCCGTATCCTGAATAAAGACTTTATATTGATTAGTTTATCATGTAATAATTCAATTTGACATTTCTAACATTTTTAACATTTGCTCTATTACATTATGGAACAGCAAACATGCAGTGATTTTTTGTTATTTCAAATGGATGAACAAACACATGAATAAAATCTTCTTTCTTCCATTTCTTCAATATATGGTGTTTGCTAGTGCATCTGACAATCTAGGGTCTTTCTGAAATAATACTTCCTTGCTATGAAGACTGAAGTTGCATTAGAATCCTTTTCATTGACAATCAGACATCCATAGAATTCTAACTACTGAGTCATGAATCTTATATTAAATATTTCCCCAAATTCCTTGAGGCATAGCAACTTGAGCTTCTCTGTTTAGAAACTAAGTATTCAGTTCTTAGCAAAATAGTTAAAATCACTGTGATAGAAGTTTTGTTTTATTATTTAGGTTTTTTTAAAAATTTTAATCTTTTTAGTATTTTGTGGTTAAGTGCTGACAGTAGTAAAACTGCTATAAGCATGTGTAGAAAAAGGCTCACCTTGAGTATTTAAGATTAGGGAATGAAAATAGTGTGTGGCATTGTTTTATTGGTAACACTTAAGTCGATTTAGAGGCAAATGAAAGTTCTAGTGAACCACATAGACTTCAGAAGTAGCACTGAAAGAGTAGAAGAGGATTTTTGTCTTCCCTAGACTTTTTCTTAATTTAGAAATTTAAGTGAACTGAACAGAGGAAAACCAAAACCCAGTTGGTCAATAATAAGTTTATTCAACAAACTATCTATCAAACATTCTACTGGCTCCTAGGCATTTCCTGGCATGTTGAGGATTTAAGCAATGGGTAAGGCGAAAACTCTGTTTTTAAGTAGATCAGCATTTAGGGGGAAACAGGGAAGTGAATAAACAAAAAGCAACATATTAGATATTATTAATATAGCAGGAGTATTAAATGCACAGAGTCCTATAAGAATGGGAAGATAGAGGAATGACTACTTAACTCTTCTTATTGAAGAGTCAGGAAAATTTTTTTCTGAGAAGGTGCTCATTGACCTGAGTTTTAAAGAGTGAATAAGAGTTTTCCAGCTGGACTAGAGTAGGATGACTATTTCCTTTTCCAAATATAAGGAAGACTTTGTACTCCAGGGACCTGTGAATATTTTAGAATGGCCAGAACACATACTATTATGTAGCAGAGAGAAAATGTGGTATGACTGAAGAGATAGAGAATTCACCACGACGTACTGTGACATGCAGTTTGGGTTTTCTCCTGTAGATAGCAAGAAATTAGTGAAGGAAGATTTTACAAGCAGTATGCCTCTTGGGAGGTAGATTCAATGTGGAGCTATTTTCTGAGGTATGGGAAATAAAGGAAGGAAGAACAACTTGGGTGGAGTCATGGTGGAAGTAGGTTTGGAAAATGTAATTAGTTCAGTTTTGTAAACATTTTTGAGTTTGAGGTGCCACTGGGGAAAGCATTAGGAAATTTAGTTCTAGAGCTCAGGACTGAGCTATTGGACAGTATCTACAATTTGTAGATCTGGGATTGCCTGGTGTACCCTGTTTGTGAGACTCACTGGAGTTTGAAAGGGGACTGTTAGGCAATAGCCCTAGAGTAGCAGCTGTGGTCCCATCCCCACCTTGGAGAGCTTAAACTCTCTTCATTTCCCTGTCCCTGGCCTTAGGCTACTTGAAACAGACTTCAGACATAAAATTGAAAGTAGCTCTTCATAGGTAAAAAATTAGATACTCATGGCAGAGATAGTTCAAGAAAGTAGGAGAAAAATGAACTTTTGAAGTTTTTTCTTCCTCCTTTTTGTTTACTTCACTCACATACTCAGTTTAGAAATTATGGTATGGTCTCTTTATTATTATTATTTTTTTTTCTATTTCAATGTTTTGGAAAAGATTTGATGTTTTTATCTCTGAGGGAGGAAGTTAAATACATTTGATGCCGTGGAAATTAGTTTTCTAGTAATATGCCTTCAATGAATGAAGAATTATTTTTCATGGTGGTACTAGATTTGGGGAAAGTTCATAGAAACCTTGATCTGGTAGCTTGGACTTTTTCTCTTTTATTCTCCATTGAGAATTTGGTGAGAGACATTGATATTTTATTCTCTATAGAGTGTAATTTGTCATACAAATCTATTATTGATCCTCTCTGTTTTGGAAATATCAAAAGAATCTGGGTGTAAAGCAGAATTATCTCTAACTGACATGTATTCTCAAGGACACTGTTACAGTGAAACAGTAGTTCATTTAGAAGCTTGTGTTTCAAAACTGAATTTGATATTCCCCAGTTGGCATGAGTAAACTTTATTGCACTCTAATAAGCTATTTACAAAGGTGAAGATGATAAACTTGGGGGGAAACTTCATTTATTTGTGACCTGTCTATATAAATATTTGCTCAACTGTGAGGATAAAAAAGGAAATATGTTTAATGTTAAAACTTTGGCCTCTTAGTGTAAATTGATATTCAGGAATTTCTTCATGGAACATTTACTTCTTCGCTTGATCATTTTCCCAATTTTGCACATCCAGAATGTCCAGAATTTGAAGTGCTGTTATAGTCTAATAACATAGAACTTTGGAGTATTCTTCTTTTAATAAGATGGGAATTTGTCTGCCTTGTGCCAAGATAAGCATTCATAATCCAACAGAGTATCGTTGCCACAGTATGAGTATGTGGTAGACTGCTGAGAATGAACAAAGCTGGCACAGCTGGTCAGTCCCAAGTTAAAGGAGATACTTTATCTTACATGGTTGTGCATTAAAAAAAAAATATTGAATCCGAAAAATGAAGTTTTGTTTCCCTTGTGAGAAAATGTAATAAATTTAAAAAGCTCCTGGAGTCTAATTTTGAAATTTAATTATACTTTTGTTTTTTTCTTTAAACATTCCTTAATTTTAGCTTTGAATATGGAGAAATCACTGTCCTGTGCTGTTTTATGGGCTTATGTTAAAATTAGAACTCAATCACCAGTCAATCATCAGTCTTTGTAAATTTACTTACATGTATTTAAACCAAACCCAATGCTGGTTGTGATATGCTATCCTCATTTGATTTGAATTGTTGCATTCCCAGTAAGGTTTAATTATCACTAAGTAATTCTGGCAGAAATAATGTCTATTCAAAGAGAGCACTAACTGGGAAGTTTCTTTCTATATGCAACCCCATGCTGAATGAATGAAACCAAACTACATGTTGATAAAGGTCCTAGAGTGACTTCATATTTGTATATTGGTTGTTTGACTCCCCATATTTTTATATTACATGTAATATCATGAGAGGGAGAGTAAAAGAAATACAAAAATTCCAGAGATATTTGAATCCACCTATACTACTATCTTATTTCCATTTGTCATTTCTTTTGTTTCATCTTTTAAGTAATGAGCTACTTGAAAAAGTTTTGGTTCTTTAGCTGACTTTTTTTTTTTTTTTTGCTATCAAAATGTATTTGAAAAGCTCATAAATTTCAGGATTGAAAAGATAATTAAAAGTTAAAAGCAAGCAAACAAAATCCATTAGAGTTTGTTGAAGCAATAACCAAGTAATTTTCTGTCTTGACCTTATACTTATGATTTTTATGTATAAAAAATTTTGAGTCAAGAATTTTCTTGATTAATTGGATGTATTTTACAGAATTTCCAACTGTACACATTGTTTTTTTTTTTTAGAGTTGATCTGTCTAATGTATTAGACCTTCATGCTTTTGACAGTCTCTCTGGAATAAGGTATGTCTTCTATATTTTTGTCACTTTTCTTTTAATGTACCTTTTATTCCACAATTGCAAAAATCATTTACACAATTGCACCCTTGATTTAAGCTTACTGTCCATTCCTTTGGCATACAAGACCATTGTTAAGGAGTTATGTTCTTGAAAGTTTGTTAATTGGTTATTTGGAAATCATAAAGCATTTTCCTATAGAAATTATAGTATAAGTGAGAGTTAACTTTGGAGACTAATCGCTAATATTTCTATACCAACCACTATGTATAATATTCTTTCTGTGGGAAAATGCATGAAATATATAGAAAATTTTAGCTTAGGGTGTTCACGTAAGTAACCCTCTTTCCATTAATGATGGATCAATTTTTTCTCTCTTGCTGAGGGGATCTTTTAATTGTGGTAAGAATATTTAACATGAGATCCTCTCTCTTAAATTTTTAAATGTACAATACAGTATTTTTAACTATAGGCATTATGATGTACAGACAGCAGATCTCTAGAACTTACTAATCTTATGTAACTGAAACTTTATGCTTGTTGAATAGCAACTCCCCATTTCTCCCTCCCCCCACCCCATGGCAACTACCGTTCTACTCTCTGCTTCTATGAGTTTGACTGTTTAATTACCTGATGTAAGTGGAATTATGCATTATTCATCCTTTTGTGACTGGCTTATTTGACTTAGCACAATGTCCTGAAAGTTCCTCCACATTGTCACATATATCAGGGTTTCCTTCTTTTTTAAGGCTGGATAATATTCCATGTTGTGTATATACCACGTTTACTTTATCCATTTATCTGTCGGTGGACATTTAGTTTGTTTCCACATCTTGGCTCTTACAAATAATGCTGCAATGAGTATCTTTTCATGTTTGATATATGTCCATACAAACTCATGAAAATGGACACCTCTCTGGGTATTTTGAATTGGTGAAGCAGTTTTGCTTAAGGGTTGGCATAGTGAGTGGTTCTATACTTGAGACTTTTAATTCCCATTCATACATGTAATCCTAATTTTGCCTTAGCCATGCCTTTAAAAACTAATTCTATTTTCAACTGGTTTTTTCCTCCTCAGTCCTTAGTATTGTTCACGTTTGAAAAATAGCATCTAAAGTAACTTGTGAGAAAAGGGTATGTTAGTGTTTTATTCGACCTCTTTCACATTGTAAATTGGAGAGTTTAAATTTACATTTAGTTTCTAAAAAAAATTGTTTGAGATTATTTCAGCACCTAGAGGTATGGGACAGGCAGGGCAGTTATCTCCTCCTTTGCAGTTTGGAAATTTAGAATGAATTCGTAAGTGACAGAATCATTCTATAATAGAAGCCAAGTCTTCAGTTGAGAACTATTTATTTCACCTGTAGCCTCTGGTGTTGGAGCAGTACCTTTTTAGAGTAAATGAATAACAAATTGAAATTACAAAGGTATTTCCAGGGTACCTGGAAAAAATTAACATTTGTCTTTCTAGTCCCAGTTAGTGGGAAGGCAGCAAAGTTTAGTATACCTGAATTACATATGAACGATTTGTTTTTTAAAAAATTCTTATATAAGGCCGGGCACGGTGGCTCACGCCTGTAATCCTAGCACTCTGGGAGGCCGAGGCGAGTGGATCGCTCAAGGTCAGGAGTTCGAAACCAGCCTGAGCAAGAGCGAGACCCCGTCTCTACTAAAATAGAAAGAAATTAATTGGCCAGCTAAAAATATATATAGAAAAAATAAGCTGGGCATGGTGGTGCATGCCTGTGGTCCCAGCTACTCGGGAGGCTGAGGCAGGAGGATTGCTTGAGTCCAGGAGTTTGAGGTTGCTGTGAGCTAAGCTGACGCCACAGCATTCTAGCCCAGACAACAGAGTGAGAC
>CAUYRT010009190.1:0-19747 GCA_963574885.1 Lepilemur ruficaudatus | reverse complement strand
GCTCACAGCAACCTCAAACTCCTGGGCTCAAGCGATCCTCCTGCCTCAGCCTCCCAAGTAGCTGGGACTACAGGCATGTGCCACCATGCCCGGCTAATTCATAATGCACTCTTATATGGCAATGAAAATGAGCATCCTACCAGCAACAACGTGGATGAATCTCATAGACATATGCTGACTGAGAGAAGCCAGACACACGTTTACACACTGTAGGATTCCATTTAGTGAAGCTCAAAAACAAGGCAAACTGACTTATGGTGTCAGAAATCAGGACAGCAGTTAACTTTCAGGTGAAAGAGTGACCACCAAGGAGCATGAGGGGCCTGGGGAGCTGGCCATGATCTAGTCCATGACCCAGGGCTGGTTCCATGGCTCAGTTTGTGAACTGAGCAATCCACACTGGGTATTTGTGCATTTTTCTGTGTCACAAAAAAGGACAGGTTTTCTGTCACTTGGCAAGTTGAAGAGTCTAGACAAATAACAAGCAAGTAGCCATGCTATTTTTGTTCTTCTTTCTCCCCTTTTATAAATGAGAATTGTGGTAGCTTTCCTGTTCTCCCTCCACTCTTCTACACTGTGGCAGGTTGCTGAGGGCAGCTACAATTTTCACTGAGCATTAATTTTCTGGATCAAGTGAGACTCCATGCGCCCTTGATAAAAGGAATACCCAATGTCACAAAATCCTGATCTAGGGATTGAATGTGGCTTTTTGGCTTACATGTCCTTTGGGGATGGGGTGAACACCTACCTCTGCAGTTGCACCCGGGATGGTAGTATTATGTCAGGTAGGAGTGTTCTTTTTTTAACTAGCCTTATTGAGGTATAATTTATGTGCAAGAAAATGCATCAGTTTTTCAAAGGGATATATGCAATCCATGTTCATAGCCGCATTATTTACAATAACCAAAAGGTGGAAGGAAGCAACCCAAGTGTTCATGAGTGGATAGAGGGCTAAAATAAATGTGGTATATAAATATAATGGAGTATTTTTTGACCTTAAAAGGGAAGGAAATTCTGACATATGCTACAGTAACCTGGGTGAACCTTGAGGACATTATGCTAAGTAAAGCAATCCAGTCACAGAAAGACAAATACTGTATAATGCCACGTACATAGGGCACGTACAGTAGTCAAATTTGTAGAGACTTTCCCAGAAAGTAGAATGGTGGTTGCCAGGGGCTGAAAAAAGAGGGGAATGGAGAGTTGTTTAATGGGTACAATTTCAGTTTTTCAAGACGAAAAGAATTCTGGAGATGGATGGTGGTGATGGTTGTACAACCATGTGAATGTACTTGATGCAACTGTACACAGAAAAATGGTTAAGATGGTAAATTTTATGTTATGTGTATTTTGCAACAATTAACTTTTAAAGGCACCAATTTTAGTTGGCCAATTAATTTCTTTCTATTTTTAGTAGAGACGGGGTCTCGCTCTTGCTCAGGCTGGTTTTGAACTCCTGACCTTGAGTGATCCTCCCTCCTCGGCCTCCCAGAGTGCTAGGATTACAGGCGTGAGCCACCGCGCCGGGCCAAAAGGTACCAATTTTAAATGCAATGAGTTTTAACACATGTATACAATTGTGTGACCACCCACAATTAAAGTATAGACTAGTTCCATCATCCCTAAAGTTTCCCTTGTGCCCATTTGTAACCAATCTCCCCATAGCCACCCACCCCTGCCACCATCCCCAGGCAACCACTGATCTGCTTTTTGTGCCTACAGATTAACGTTTCCTCTTCTACAATTTCATATAAATGGAATCATATAGTATGTGCTCTTTTGTGGCTTCTTTCACAAAACATACGTTTCTGAGATTGATCCACAGTGATACACACTGAGTTGTATTCCATCCTAGGGATATACCACAGTTTGTTTATCCAACCTCCCATTGATGGACATGCAGGATATTTCCAGTTTTCCAGATTGGGGCTATTATGAATAAGATTGCTGTGGATATTTGTGTGAACGTGTTTTTATTTCTTGTGGGTAAATATTTAGGAGTGGGATTGTTGATTCGTGTGATAAGTTTATGTTTAACTTCATAAGAAACTGACAAACTGTTTTTCAATGTGATTGTAGTGGGTTGGATGTTAGTGCCCAAAAGCTATGTCCATGTTCCAGCCCCAGGAACCTGTGAATTTGACCTTATTTGAAAAAAAGGCGTTTGCAGATCTCCAAATTAAGGATCTCCAAATGAGATCATCCTAGATTTAGAGTGGTCCCTAGATCTAATGACAGGTGTCCTCAAAAGAGAAAGGCAGAGGCAGATCTGAGACAGGGAGACACGCAGGAGAGAAGGTGACGGAGCAGGGATTGGAGTGATGTATCTACAAGCCAAGGAATGTCAAGGACTGCCCGCAGCTCCCAGGAGCTAGGAGAGAGGCATAGCATGAATGGATTTTCCCCCAGAGCCACAGAAGAAACCAACTCTGCCAATACCTTCACTACAGACTTCTGGCTTCCAGAACTGTGAGAGAATACATTTCTGTGTTTTCAGCCAGACGGTTTGGTCTGGCAGCCCTAGCAAACCAATACAGCTGTTGTACCACTTTTCATGGTGCGGGAATTTTTTGAAATGTACAGGAATGCAGGTGTGAATTAATGCAAAGGGCAGAAGTAGTGGACACCTACTACTTTGAGGGACCGCCCCTTGTCCAATGCCACGTGATCGTTGCAACTGTCAATCAAGGGGCCCTTATGTTCTGCACTAAAGAATATTATGGCTCTGAGGAGTTGAATTCGCCATTCCAGCCAAAAGGGATGAAGTCCGGTGGGGGCGTGGAGGGCGTCTGGGCCAATCCTGGGCAAGATGGCCAGGGGAGGAGTCAGCGCTGGCAGGGGGCGGGCCGAGAGCTTTCCAGCCCAACTGGACGCAACGGTTGGCCTGAGGCGGCCATCCGAGGCTAGTGCAGGACCAATAGGGATCCTTTTCCTGAATGATACGAGGGCTGAGGGAGAGAGGATTCTCATTTTGTTTAATCTGCTCTGAAGAATGTTACAAATCCCGTTAATTTCTTGCAATTGCGGCAGATCCTGTTAATTTCCTACCCAACAGTCATTCCCCTCCCTCTACTTCCTCGTGAACAAAGCCTGCACCCCACAGTGCGGACTGGAGATGACAGATGGACAGATGCTCACTGTCCCAGACTGATTTGTAACTTGGGGCGGCCACAGAACCCGGTTGTGGCAAGAGAGAAATAAGGGGAATTCTCCTGGGGAGGAAAAAGGAACACATAAGCGGAGGCCCCTGTCCACAACGCTTGCTTTAGATGTCACCGTGTGAGAACATGACGCATGGTGCTGCTTCAGACAGTTTGTATTCAGGAGGGGAAGGAAAACCCATCTTAGAGATGCCAACCTGTTCAGCAACCGAACTAACCCCAGGACTGTCTGTCTTTGAAAGATTTGTTATATGAACACAAGAAATCGCTATCATTTAAGCTCTTTCAATTGGGAGTTGTTTTTGCAGCTGAAGGCATTATTACAGATACAGCATGAGAAGCTTGCAGCTCTAATTTTTAGCACTTCATTACTATTTCATCAGCACAGCAAAGACCCACCTGAGAATGAAGTCAATAAAGAGAAAAGCAGAAATGAAAGTGTCACTTGAACACCTGGATCTAAAGTCCCTCTGTGTTCTCAGAGTCTCCATGTACAGAGAGGTCTTTCAATTCTGTTTGTGGCTTTGGGTTGCATTTTATGTCCTATAAACACAATGGTTCTGGCTATAATATAATTTTTAGAAATTGAGGCTCAGAGAGATTAAGTTGCCCAGGCTAGGCGCAGTGGCTCACGCCTGTAATCCTAGCAACTCTGGGAGGCCGAGGCGGGAGGATCGCTTGAGCTCAGGAGTTCGAAATCAGCCTGAGCAAAAGTGAGACCCCGTCTCTACAAAAAGCAGAAAAATGAGCTGGGCGTGGTGACACACACCTGTAGTCCCAGCTACTCGGGAGGCTGAGGCAGGAGGATTGCTTGAGCCCAGGAGTTTGAGGTTGCAGTGAGCTATGATGACACCACTGTGCTCTAGCCAGGGCGACAGAGTGAAATTCTAAAAAAAAAAAAAAAAAAATGTGGGCAGTGAAAGAAACACATTTGTCTGAATGCAGAGCCAGCACGTTCCAATCCAGCTTTCCAGTGTCAGAGAGGACAGGAGCCCCAGCTGCAGTAGACCCACAGAGTGTGTTTATTCTGGCGTTGACAGCAGCAGCAGTGGGGGGATCGGCCAGACGCGGGGTGTGGTGACAGAAGGGGCGGACACAGGTGTGTGTGTCTGAAGGAACACAGAGGATTGGCCCGTTGACATTCACAGAGATAACGAGGGTCGGGACACTAAGTCTCGGACAAACAGCAAAGAGAGACAGACAGAGGGCTTGGGGGCGGGGGTCCCCCAGACATGCATGGCCCCTTGCCTCGAGGGGGAGCCCCAGGGAAGAGAAGACAGACACAGTGGAGGCTGAGTGCCCCCCACCCTGAAACAGGGAGCTAGGCCCGCCTGTCTCCCACCCTCTCGCCTCTGGGGGTAGGAAGGGCAGGCCCAGGGTGGCCCCGCACCAGCAGCTCGGACGTTATGGCTTCAAGGAGGTGAATTCACGGTCCGGGCAGGAAAGGATGGGGTCCTGAGGGGACCTGGTCCGATCCCGGGCCTAGGCCAGACCTGCACGATGGGGCAGGCGAGGAGAGGTCAGCGATGGCAGAGAGTAGGGTCGCCACCTGCTGTAGCAGCGTCACAAGCCAGGGACCCAGGAATCTTGGACCCCAGCCCCTTGTCCCCCAGATCCAGAGTCCAGGCCCCCTGCCCCTCCTCCTGCAGACCCAGGAATCCAGGCCCCAGCCCCTCCTCCCCCAGACCAAGGGGTCCAAACCCCTAGCCCCTCCTCCCCCAGACCAAGGAATCCAGGTCCCCAGCCCCTCCTCCTCCAGACCCAGGGATCCAGGCCCCCATCTCCTCCCCTCTGGTCTGCGTTCCTTACCCCTCACTCTGAGTTCTCTTTCTCTGATAGTCCTTTGCTGCCTTTTGTGAAGCTGGTCAAAGTCTTTTCCTGGAGGGGAAAATCCAGAAGGTTCAGGAATTGGGGGCAGAAGCAAAACAATTGCTAATAACCAACAGGACGTCAATCCTGTGCCATTATTTACAGTGCTCTTTTTCACTCGGCTCTGAAGTGATAGGGCAAACGGTATTACAATCCCATTCTACAGATAGGGAAACTGAGGCACATGAAAGCGAAGTCCCTGCAAATGTGAGGACAGATGAGGTGGCCGGGGTGAGTGGGGTGGACCCTGCATGGCCTCAGAGGGCCAGACATTCTGTTCCGGTGGCACTGAGAAGTCACGGGAAGGCTGGGAGCAAGGGAGGGACCCAGGCAGTTTGGATGGAGAAGGACCCTCTGGGGCTATGTGTCGAGCTATGTGCTGAAATTCACAGGCAGGGCCAGGATGCCACCCAGGTTCTCTCTTTGCCTCCAGCACTGCCCAGCATGGCGGTGGCTCACCAGAAAGTCCTGGAGAAGTTTGTAGAGTGAATGACTGAATGAATTAGTAGCAGAGTGAATGACGGAAGGAGAGCGTGGCCTCCATCCTGTCCACCTAAGCAGAGTCACAGTCTTCTCAAATCTCAAATCTGAGCTCTGTGCCCAGCTGTTGAAGTCACCCCTGGAATAGTGTCCAAAGCAGGGCTAGACTAGGGTGAAGTGAAAGTTTCACTCCAGTACTAAATTTAAGGGTGTGCCCGAAACTTATCAGTCACGATAAAGAATATTTTAATGCAATATTTTTTAAAATTAAAAATTAATGCAGGCTCATGTTTGTAATCCTAGAACTTTGGGAGGCCAAGGCGGGTGGATCGCTCAAGGTCAGGAGTTTGAAACCAACCTGAGCAAGAGCGAGACCCGGTCTCTACTAAAAATAGGAAGAAATTAATTGACCAATTAAAATACATACAGAAAAAATTAGCTGGGCATGGTGGCACATGCCTGTAGTCCCAGCTACTTGGGAGGCTGAGGCAGAAGGATTCTTGAGCCCAGGAGTTTGAAGTTGCTGTGAGCTAGGCTGACGCTATGGTACTCTAGCCCGGGCAACAGAGTGAGACTGCGTCTCAAAAAAAAAAAAAAAAAAAAAAAAGAAAGAAAGAAAGAAAGAAAATTAATGCACATAAAATGTATGATGAATAAAATACCAAATTTTAAATAAAGGCCAGCCTCATGCCATGTCAGATTGCCAGAGACTTCCAGTCCAAAGGAAAAGGATGTGCCCCTATTTACATGTTTTTATGTGTTTTTCAATGGTTAAAATATTTTCCAGAATGTCAAATAATTGAAAAATACTGAAAAAATGAAGAGTAAGTATATTTGAAAATCAGAACATTAATCTTTTATTTATACCCTAAATAGAATTTAATATAATTTTACTTTCTTGGCTTTTAGTGAAAGCAAATTCACTAAATTCACTAAATTCACAGTATTTTCGAAATCTACTTCTTTGCGCTTCTTGTTTTCTATTGAGAGAATGACCATGTTTGACGATTTCTGTTTTTTTTTTAATTGATGAATGTTTGTAACAAGTTTATTCGTAATATCCCCAAACTGGAAATAATCCAAATGTCCATCAACAGAATAGATTGACATTGTGATATGTTTACATAATAGAGAACTATCCAGTGATTTAGAAAGCAATGTACTGATGATAATAAATGCAGCAACTGATGATTTCTCTTGACCAAGTAATGATCTTAAACTTTTAAACAGCCCCGCCCCTTCTTCCCCCTGCCCCCTGGCTTTTTTTTTTTTTTTTTTAATTTTGAGACAGAGTCTTGCTTTGTTGCCCAGGCTAGAGTGTCGTGGCGTCAGCCTAGCTCACAGCAACCTCAAACTCCTGGGCTCAAGCGATCCTCCTGCCTCAGCCTCCCGAGTAGCTGGGACTACAGGCATGCGCCACCATGCCCTGCTAATTTTTCCTATATGTTTTTAGTTGGCCAATTAATTTCTTTCTATTTTTAGTAGAGACGAGGTCTCGCTCTTGCTCAGTCTGGTCTTGAACTCCTGACCTTGAGCGATCCTCCCGCCTCAGCCTCCCAGAGTGCTAGGATTACAGGCGTGAGCCACCACGCCCAGCCTGAAATTTTCTGTTCTATTTTATTTTCTTATTTTCTTATTCATTTATTAAAAATTGCTGATGCCCACCCAGTATACGAAAATCAGCTAATTTTCACAGCCTGGTCTTAAAAAAAACCCCAAATCAAAAACCCCTTGCTCCATCTATCCACCCAGTTCCCTCCCTTTATTTTGGACTTGGCATTGGGTAATCACAACAGTAGCTGACCATTTAGTGAACACTTAACTCACCGAATCTCACATTTATCCTAACCATGGATGCTGTCAACATCCTCATTTCCCAGCTGAAGAAAACAAGGCGCAAAAGGTTAAGTAACTTGCTCTAAGTCACTGCAGCTAAAGTTGGCAGAGCAGGGATTGGAACCTAGGCTGCCTGACTCTGGAGCCCAGACAGGACTCGTTGCATGAACGGACAGGCGGATAGGGGAGCAGGTGATGGCGGGGGAGTAGCGTGGGGACCCTACTCACCTCCACCAGCTGATGCCAGTGCTCCACGGGCTTGCGCGGATTGGCCAGCATCTCGGCCCAGTGCTCGCGGCCGTGCGGGTCGGCGGCGTCGGGGCCCACGCGGCACACGCCGATCACCTCGTTGTGCCCGATGCTGTGGGTTGGGGCGGTGAGCACCGGGGGCAGCGAGGCGGGCGGGCCGCACCCCGCATTCCCCCACCCGGGCCGCGCCCCTCACCAGTCGTAGTCAACCACAGCGATGCTAAGCCCCACGTTCTCCACGCTCTCTGGCGCCACGTCGAACACCAGCGCCTCGTTGTACGTGGGGTTCAGCGTGTTCTTCTTGATGGAGGTTTTCCGCTTCTTCAGACGCCGCCCCTCGCTGATCAGAGAGGCCTTCACGTAGGGGTCTGAGGGCAGAAATGAAGCACTGAACAGCGACTCTCTCTGACCCAGGGGTCCAGGCCCAGCGCCTCCTCCCCAGACCCAGGGATCCTGTCTCCAGCCCCTCCTCCCCAGACCCAGGGATCCTGTCCCCAGCCCTTCCTCTCTCAGATCTAGGAGTCCAGCCCCAGCCCCTCCTCCCTCAGACCCAGGGATCCAGGTGCCCAGCCCCTCCTCCCTCAGACCCAGGGGTCCAGCCCAGACCCTCCTCCCTCAGACCCAGGGGTCCAGCCCAGCCCATCCTCCCTCAGACCCAGGGGTCCAGCCCCAGCCCCTCCTCCCTCAGACCCCACTGCCAACTCAGATCCTTACCCGAGAAGCCGGTGAGGTCCATCGCTTTGAGGTTAGAGGCTTTGATGATGGTCACGGTGAGGCGCCCGGCCGTGGGGAGGTAGCAGAGTGAGAAATTGAGTTCCCCAAGATCTGCCTTTTCCTGCAGTTGGGGAAAGGGGTTCAGGGATATCTCGCCTCTGTCTACCCATCTCTTGCTGATTTTCTCTCCCTTCCCAAGCCTCCAGCTCTCCTCCCTGACATCCAGTGCTCAGGTTTCCGATCCACTTAACAATCTGACTCTGGGCCAAGGCCTGGTGACTCCCCTGGCCACAGCTGCCTACGACCATCAAAGCCTATTTTGTTCTGCAAGGAAGATTGGAAGAGGCACCAGTGAGCAGAGAGAGAGGGAGAGGGAGGGAGGGAGAACACAGCGGCAACAGACGGAGACAGAGGCCAAAACGCTGAGACATGTAGTCGGCAAGGCAGAACCCCAGAGTTCTTAAGGAAGAGTGACAGAGACCTGGGGAGGGGACAGAGACCCAGAGAGAGAGGAGGACAGAGACCAGAGAGATGGGAGGACACAGATTGGGAGTGAGTAAAAGGCCCAGAGAGGGTGACAGACCCGGAACGAGAGTGCAGGGGCACAGAGTGGGACAAAGACTGAGAAGAAACACACAGAGGAGTCAGCCTGAGACAGCAGGAGATACACCAAGATCCAGAATGAGGTTTCAAGGGAGACAGACCCCTCCCTCCCCGACACACACAGATAGACTTGGAGCAGGGGCCAGAGCGAGCCAGGAGCTGTGACCGCTCCTGTCCAGCCCCGCGGCCTCCCAACCAGGTCCCTGGACGCCCCAGTCACTCCCTTCGGGCCTTCACCCAGGCTGTTCCCTCCCCATCTCCAGGCTCTTGCTTGGCCTTCAGGTCAGGGCTTCCTGTCACCTCAGCCCCCAAGCTCCTCCATCCCCTGAGCAGATGCCCCTCCTGTTTCCCCTGACACCAACTCTGTGACAGCCTAGACCTGGAGCTCCTGAGGGCTGTCTGGGATCCCTGGGTCCTGATCCTGAAAACACAGTGGTTGAAGGAATGAATGAATGAGGAAGGCCACAGTGATGAAGATGGGGAGAAAAAATGAGAAGAGAAGGCACAAGAAGGAGGCCAAGATGGACGCAGGGAGAGGGTCTTCTCGTGGGGCTGCCATGGCGGTGACCAGCAGCAGGGGTTGGTGGGACAGACAGGGGCCCCGGGTGCAGGGATCCTAGAACTAGGCACTTAGATCCCAGAGGCTGGACGTGGGAGTGGCCACCAGGTGGGCAGAGCTGGGCCCCTCCTCATGTAAGGACAGCCCCCCCACACACAGCCACCCCACATGGGCAGAGAACTGGGATGCTGGGTAAACCACAGGCTGGAGCTGGGGGTCTGAGGTTTGGGGGGTGGAAGGGCTCAGGACACCCAGCAAGGACCTAGGAGTGGGGCTGGGGGAGGGACAGAGCATACAGGAGAGTGGGTCATCAGGAATGATGATCCCCAGAGGGCAGGGTCATCAGGAATGAGGAAGGGGACTTTGGGGGGTCAGGTTTGCAGGCCTTACAATCTGGATGCCGGGAGAATTGTGGGGCGTCAGGATATTAGGGGTCCCAGTATATCTGAGGCCTGGGGGATCAGACCACCCAGGATTCAGGGGAGCCATGGAGGAGCCAAGGGTCAGAATGTGACAGAGCTGGAGTTCAGAGATGGAAAAGGGACTGGGGCTTCTGGAAGTCGGGACACTGGAGTCAGGAGGTTAGAAGGAGAAGGAAGCTGGAAAAACAAAAGCCCAGGAACTCTGGGGTTGGGAAGTTGAAGCGTCAGAAATCTGGGGTCAGAGGGTCGAAGTCATCAGATGGCAAGGGGGTGAGAAGGTGGGAAATCTGGGGTCCAGGCACAAGGTTAATATTTGATGAACTTGGAGAGGGCAGCGGTGCCCATCATGTCATTCTCTATTCTTGCACGTCTGCAATAGTCCCCAACACAACACATTTTACAAGAAGATCTGGGGACGAGAAGTCAGGAGGTTATGAAGTCTCAGGGGAAGGAGATTGCAAACCGAGGGGTCTCAGGGCGCCAGGAAGGGGGCAATCAGGGGAGAGGTGGGTGGGGGCGGGGGCCACTGACCGAGCCACCCTCCACGATGTCCCTCCAGAGTGGGCGGTCGGGGGGCTGCTCCGCCAGCTCCAGGAGGTTGTCCAGCACCACCTGGCCGATGAGGTCATGCCTTGAGAAGCGGTCAAAGTCATAGACGCTGAAGTGCAGTTTGCGCTGGGCCAGCTCTGCCAGGGGCACTGAGAACTGAAATGTCTCATTGAAGACAGGGTTCAGGGTCTTCCTGTGCACCTGGCGGGAGTGAGTGAGAGAGGGAGACCGACACCATGCCCATCAGCCCCTGCTCCCGGGACCCAGGAGCCCCCGCCCCCAGCCCCTCTTCCCTCACCCAATAGTCCAGGGCCTCAGCCCCTCCTCCCCCAGACCCAGGGGTCGGGGCCCCCAGCTCCCTTCTCTGTGGGACCCTGATGTCCAGCCTGCCGCTCCAGACCTTGGTCTGAAACTTTTTCTTGCGGTCTGGCAGCAGGTAGATCTTGACGTAGGGGTCCGAGAAGCCATTGGAGTCCTTGGCGGGGAGGTCCAAGGCCTGCAGGATCCGCACCACCAGCTGGTCGGAGCCATAGAGGTACCGCAGGGCGAAGCTGATGCGGCCACAGGGCGCCCCTGCACCTGCCTCTCCGGAGCCTGGGGCCCCGCCTCCCCGCCGGCCGCCAGGTCCAGTCCCCTGGTACAGCTCTGGCTTAATCTGCCCGATGAGTTTGGCTTTTTCCTCGCCTCCCGGCAGGGGTAAGGGTAGGGCGGGTGGCCGTTCTTCACTGCTTGGGTCCGGTTGGGAGGTCAGAGTCTGCTGGGTGAGGGGCCGGGGCAGGGCTGGGTACCTGTAGGAGGTGGGTGAGGTCAAGGTGGGTCAGTGCCCCCATCTTTGATTGCATCCAAAGTCCAGGGAGATTTCTCCCTGCTGTTTCCTCAACCCATCCAGCCACAAATCCCCTGCTTTGCTCACTGTGTGACCTTGAGCAAGCCACTTGTGCTTTCTGAGCCTCAGTTTCCCCATTTGTATCTGGGGAGGGTCATCTCCATTTCTAAGCTAGTTCCAGCCCAGACCCACGGATACACCAGCTTCCAGAAGCCTCTTCTGGACCTCAAGCTGGTGACCCAGAATAACTTCTCCATGGACTTCTGGGCCCTACACAGCCCAGGTTTCTTCCAACCCTCTTCTGCTCTTCTCTGAATCTCCCCAACCCTCTCTATTCTCTCTCCCCACTGCCCCAGCTCTGGCCTTGTCCTCTCTTGCCTAGACTCTTGGCCTCCAGTCTTTCCCGCCAGTGTATCTCCACATGGCCCCAGAGGGTCCTTCTACACCCAGAGCTTTCCCTGCCCCTCCCCTGCTCACAGGCCTCCCATGGCTCCCCAATACCCACAGGACAAAGTCCCACCCCTCAGCCCGGTGCTGAAGGCCTCACATGGTCTGGTATCTGCAGTCACATCACCAAAGTGTTCTTTTTTCAAACTTATTCTCATGCCTTGGTGACCACTGGCTGTTCCCACAGGGCACTACTATCTTCATCCCCGCTTGCCTTTGCTAGGGATGCCCAGGTCACACTTGTGCCTTTCTGCCTGGCTAACTCTTCCTCACCCTGCACGTCTCAGCCGGGACACCTCCACCTCCAGGGAGCCCCCAGCCTCCTCCCAGGGTGGGATCAGGGCCTCCTGGGGAGGCCCCCACCCCACACAGTCCCCGGAGCTGCTTTACTGCCTCCCTAGCCTGGCTGCACTGGGACAGCCAAGCTGGGGCCGCCTCCCCTGGACTGTGAGTGACATGAGGGCAGAGTCCAGTGTTTTCCCGATATCCAGCTCAGGCCTGGCTCATACTTGATGTTCAGTATACATGTGCAGAATGAGGAAAAGGAATGAATGAACTCCAGGTCCCACTACTAATCCTGACTTACAGTAAAAGGGATGAATAGCCTTGTGCCTTAGGGGCCTTAGGGACTTGAGTGTCCAGCTCCCATTCTCCTCCACTTTCCTGACCCTGGAGTCCTGCCCCCAGCTTCCTCGTTACTCTGGACCCAAGAATCCAGGCCTCCAGTTCCCTCCTTTGGATCTAAGTAGTCTGGGGCCCCAGGCGCCAGGAGTCAATCCCCCAATCCCCCTCCTAACCCCAGAACTCAGACGAGCCATAGATGGGAAAAAGACACAAAGGAAGAGCAGAACTTCAGAGTGGACCCTCAGCCCAGCATCCTCTCTCACCTGGTGGTGGGTGCCAGGCTTGTGACCTGCTGATGCGACTGGGCACTGGGCAAGCCCCCACCACTGGGGGGCAGCAGGAGCAGCCCAGAGCCTGCCCCGCCCTCAGAGGGCAGCTCAGGGGACGTCTGGCTCGGTTTGACCCCAGTGGCTACTGCAGCTGCGGCCTCTGGATACAAGTCCATGTCCAAGTAGGAGGGTTCAGGGGTGTCAGAGCCCCCCAGGCTGCCTGGCTCCAGCAGCTCAGCAAAGGGCGGATGGTGGGCGGCATGGGCATGGTGGTGTGGGCCGCCCAGCAGAGGATGGCCACCCAGGCCAGCCCCCAGGTGGTGCCCGCCACCGCCTACCAGGCCTGCTAGCCCAACCCCAGGGCCTAGGTCTTTGCGCAGGGGGCCACCGCCCACTGCTGAGCCTCCCTTGTCCCGCCAGGGCACCCAGCACAACTTCCAGGACACGAAGAGGGAGACACCCAGAAGGACAATGCCACAGAATGTCACGATGACCGACAGCAGGCTCACGGAGATGTCTGGAGAGAGTGAGGACAGAGGTAGGGGTCAGGGTGAGGTCAGAGCATCCTCCCTCTACTGTTCCCAAAGAGTTAACACTTAGTATTTGCCATGCATTGTCCTAAGCACTTGACGTGCATTACTTAATTTACACACCACATGCTCTGCAAGGTATTTCTACATAACCATTTTAAAAATGTGGGAACTGAGACACAGAGAGGTTGAGTGATTTGTATAAGGTTTCACAGGTAGTAAATGACCGATCTGATATTTTGATCCAGCAGTCTGTCTCCAGATTTTACGTTCTTAATCACTACCCCATGCTGCCTCTGTATAAGAGGACACAACATCTGTGGTAGGACCAAAGTCCCCCCAAATGCTCAGAGATAATCAAGGAAGAGTGTATGCTGCACAACACAGGCAGGTCAGGGTTGAAATCACAGCTTTCTGTGTGGCCTTGGGAATACATCTTAACCACTCTGAACCTTACATTCCCCATTTGCCAAATAGGAACACTCAATCTTGCCCCTTATCATGGTTTGAAGATACCACGTGAGTTTGGCAACACAATTATCCCTGTTTTCCATGCCAAAAAAAACCCTTGAAGTCAACAGACACAGTCACCTGCCCAAAGTCCCACAGCTGGTAGGTGGTGAAGTCAGGGTTTGAGCCTAGGAAGAAGCCTGCTCCAAAGCCCATGGTCTTCACCATGATGCTATCACACCTCAAAACTTCCCAATTAATGGGGTAGTTCAAACATGAATTTTTCTTAGAATAATAAATCCCATTGCTACCATCACCAGGTGCTTCCAACACCACCAGCACCATAGCTCACACATTCTGAGTGTCAAATATGTGTTGATATGCCTTGCAGAGAAAGCCAAGTACAGCCCAGTTCTTACAACCAGAAGTTTCTGGTTCACTCAGTAACTAGTACCAGGAGTGGGGTTTTTCAGAAATCACCTTCAAGGAAAGGAGAATTTTTTTTGGAACTGACTCTTGGGTGTCAGCCAAGTAGAAGACAGGGGAAATCTCTGCTCCACACAGACAGTGGATTATGGTGGGGAAGCAGGTAGCTAAGCCATTGCTTTAGCGAGGACAGCTGAATGGAATGGCTGTGTCCTGTCACATTAGGGGACACACAGGAGGAAAGGGATGACTTTTGGCCTTGTACTGCCCAGTGAAGCTACAGCAGTGCATGACATTAATCCTCATGATACTGTGTAATCTAGGGATGACTTATCCCATTTTATAGGTGAGAAAACTGAAACTCTGAGAGAGAGAAAGTGACCCTGCAGGGCCATATACGAGGCACTTACAAAAGAACCCTGAGCTTCCTACTCCCCCATCCTCGGCGTGTTCCTTTTTAAGTGACCAACACCTGCTGAGAGTTCTGGAGGTGTGTTAGAAGACAGAGGTAAGGACTTTACCAGCCCCCTGAACGTGGGAGGAATTGAGAAAAGGGGGCTTCTTGGGAGAAAAATTAGACATATGCTGTCCCCCACTGCCAGCTTGACCCAGACCCTGTGCAGGTCAAAAAATAAATCCTCCAGCATGGACTGGGAGCTGTTTGGGCTTGGAGAGGTGGTGTAGTTGTGTGGCAAAAGGTTCACCTTGCCCAAAGGAAGGTGTCTGGGCCTTGATCACCTCCTGGGAGGGAAACTCTAAGCCCTTGGAATGCTCTGCCTGATAAATGTGTCTTTGTTTACCTGGGGCTTTGGAACATGCTGGATAGTCTACACTAAAACTAACACTGTGATTTATGCTGGAGGCCTTGGGCATCAGCTCGACTTCTGGAGGGGCTGGAGACTGCGTACGCTCAGCTACCTGGGCAATCAGCCCTGTCTACATGACGGACCCCTCAGTAAAATCCCTGGACACCAAGGCTCAGGTGAGCTTCCTAGGTTGGCAATACCCTGCTCACGCTGTCACACATCATTGCTGGGAAAATTAAGCACTGTCCATGTAACTCCACTGGGAGAGGACAGCTGAAAGCTTGTGCCTGGTCTCTCCTGGACTCTGCCCCATGTGCCTCTTCCCTTTGTTGATTTTAGCCTGGATCCTGTAGTAAACCATAACCATGGTTCACAGCTTTGCTGAGCTCTGGGAGTCCTTCTAGCAAATCATTGACACTCAGAGTGGTCTTGAGGATGTCCAAACTACAGTCCTGTTATAGACTATCCAGTGTCAAATTCTGGCTCTGCTACCTACAAGCTGTGAGACGCTGAGCCAGTGACTGCAGCTCTCTGGGCCTCATCCCTCATCATTGTCACCGGGACATCCTGCACATGAGATGGCATGCCCTGCCCCGGTGCTCAGCGAGGGTGACTGTTGTAATGTCCGAGCACATGCTTCCTCCAGTTCGTGTTTCCTCACAGTGAGGCAATGGCACTCACAGTATTTCCCAGTTCTCAGAACCCTGCTGCTTCCCAGCTCTATGACCTTGAACAAGTCACTTCACCCTTCTAAGCCTCAGTTTCCCCTATTGAAAATGCAGATCATATGTACCACAAAGGTGCACTGTGAATAGTCAATGAAATATGCAAAGGACCTCATGTACCCTCTGCAACACAGTTGGTATATAAGAAATAAATCCCAACATTCACTGAATGATCACCATGCGTCCAATGTTGCTCTAAGCACGTCACATGTGTTATAGCATTGGAGTCTCTCATCTGCCCCATGAGGTAGTCACTTTTACTAGGCCCATTTTCCAGATGAGTAAACTGAGGCACAGAAGTCACTTACCTAAAGCCATCTAGTGAGTACGTGAGGGAGGTGGAATTTGAACCCAAACAAACCAGACAGTCTGACTCAAGAGCCTGAGCTTTTAACCATTATGCAAGAGGCACAAAGATATCTGAAGGGGACATTTGGTGGTGGTAGTTGGGGGAGGCCCACAGAGCAAAACTCAAAAGGTCAGGGGTCAAGTGGACCACACAGCTCCTTCTCCTTAGATCAGAGGTTTTGGGGGAGGGGAGCAGCAGTAGGCAGGATGCAGGCAAGACTCTAAGAGGGACTGGCCGCACAGGGACTAGAAAACTGAATCTCCTGGCTATAGTGCGGGCAAGCGGTTGGCCAAGACAGCTAGGGGTGCTGACCTGCATCTGGACCCCGGGGATAGCCTCGGATTCGCAGGTCATTGAACTCCTGGCATCTGTCATTGGTATCAGCATCTCGGACCCGTGCACAGAGGTCAGAGACCAGGATGAGTGCCCGCCGGCAGAGGTCATCCTCATAGTCTCCTGACATGGTGGCCGTCCAGTCCTGTGTGCGGGAGGGGTGGGGCAAGAGTGCAGATGGGGAACAGAATAGGGGAGAAGGGCGGGCAGGGTGCAGAGATAAGGGCAGAAAGAGAAAGAGATAGAGAGCGAAGGAAGGATGGGCGAAGGGGATAGAGATTGGGGGAGATGGATTAGGGACAGAGATTGGAGGAAGAAGGACAGTGGGACAAGTAGAGGGAGGGATGGACAAAGAAAAAGAAATTAGGAGCAGACAGACAAGAGGAAAGAAACTTTAGGGGTGGACAGGCAAGAAGATAGTAAGAGGGGCTGGACAAACCAAGGGGACAGAGATGGTGTGAATGGACAAGAGGACAGAAAATAAGGACAAATGGACAAGGAGGAAGAGACTGGGAAGGCCAGTCAAGGGACCGAGAGTCAGGATGCACAAATAAGGGGATAGACAGAGGACACAAAGATCAGGGGTGCATAGGTGAAGGGACAGAAGTTAGGGATGGACTGACAAGGTGACGGCCATTCATCATTTATTCATTCATCCAACAAATATTCGTTGAGCACCAACTACACACAAGGCACAGTGCTGGCTGCTGCAGATTCAGCAGAAAACAAAGTACTGGGGTTCCCCAACTTCCTGATGTCACAATCCAATGAGAGGAGACAAAGAGTACACAAGTAAACAAAAACACATAAACAAGGCAGTCTCAGACTGGGAGAAGCACTCTACCAGACATAGCTGGCAGATGTGCCACAAAGGAACCGGGAGGGGGGTGCTCAGGGAGGGCTCTCCCAGACCTGAAGGATGAGGCAGAGCCACCCATGGGCAGTGGGCAGTGGGGATAGGGTGGGGAAAGGCATTTTAGGCAGCAGGAACAGGTTAAGCAGGGCCTCAGAGTGGAAAGCACTTGGAGGGTCAGATCGGGGCAGACAAGGGGAGGAGCAGGAAAGAGATGGATGCAGGTAGACAGGGAAGAGGTGGATATGTGCCGTGGTAGCTGGGGCGGGATGGAGATGTAGAGATGGGGAAGACGTTGGAGGAGGGAGAGATGTGGGGAGCAGACAGAGGTAAAGAGAAGGGCAAACTTGGGCCCAGAAGAGAGGGAGAGGTGAACAGGCAGAAGGATGGAAAGTCCAGGATTGGGTCTTAGGATGGACAAGTGATCAAGTACGAGCTGGTGTGTAATTCATGGTGGCTGGAGACATGGGGGGACAGCGGGGCAGTGAAGAGGGGCAGAGATGCCTTTGAGAGAGAAGAAGTGGGACGGGAGGATGGACGGGGTGCAGAAATAAAGGAGGCAGCAGACAGATAATGCCTGGAGATCACAGACAGACAAAAGGAGAGAGAGGAGGACTGGGCAGACAGACATGGGTCCAGAAGGGAAGCCTGGATGGGGGATATAAATGAGACAGGGCCAGGAGAGAGAGGTGGATGTGGGGAGAGGGGGAATTAGTGACACATGGCTTGGAGCCAGGCATCAAGATGGGTTGAAAGGAGGATGCAGGGGAAATGAGGAACAGTCAGCACAGGGCTCACAGATGGACAGGTGTCGTGGGGGTGCTGCAGAAGGCCAAGACTCCGCGACAGGCATGGTCAGACTCACCTGCGCTTACCCCTGCTGCGTCCTGGGTGGCAACCGAGGCGGCGGCCGGCGGCAGCCCATGGGGGTTGGTAGAGCGGACAAGGGGCTGCGGACCGGTCCCCACGCGCCGGGTGGTGAGAGGAGGTGTCTTATCTGGAGGCCGAGGCCAGGAGGAAAGGCTGAGCCTAAGCCTCACATCTTGCCCGATTCAGGCCAGCTGCCAGACCCCAGGGGACCCCCAGGGGGTCCAGCCACCCCCTCCCACCTCTGGGGCCCCAGCTCCCCCTAAGGGCTTAGAGACTACAATTCCCGGCAGGCCTCGCGCTCGCGCTGCTGCTGCTTTCTAGACCCGGCGCCGCAGCGGCTGCTGGGAGTTGAAGTCCTTAATGCCTCCCCGGGCTGCAGAGAGGATGGGAATTTTTTTCGGGGGGAGGCGGTTAAGATGCCGGGGTCCCAAGACGCTGCAGGGGAGGGGAACAATGTCCAGGACCCCGAAAGGCGGCGAAGTCCTAAGTCTTTAGGCCTCATGGAATAGGTAAACGATCCCCATGCGCTGGGGATCGGTGGGCGAGGGGTGGGGTACACCCAGGTGTTTCAAGACCCCCTTCCAGGGCCACGTGCCCCTCCCTCGGGGTGGCCAGCGAGCGCTGCAGCACTCCCACTCCCTGGCCCGAGGTCCTCGCGCCACCGCACCTACCCCCCCCCCCCATGCGCCAGGGCAGTCCCCTGGGATCGGGCTGGGGCGGGGGTTGTGGCAGGGGGAAGGGGAGGAGCGGACTCACCCGGAGCCGCCGCCGCCGCCGCCGCAGCCCCGCGCGCCAGCCGCGGTGCCGGCTTGGCTCCTCCCGCGGCCCCTGTCGCAGGTCTGCGGCTCCTCCCCCTGCACCCCTTCCCTCCTCCCCTCCGAACCCGCGGCCGGAAAGCCAAAATCGTGTGGCCTCAGCTAGGAAGGAGGAAGATTTCCCGGGACTCGGACGTCGGAGCCCCGGTGCGCTTCCACATCTGGGATCCTGAGATCTGGGATCATGACGTGCTCCTCCGCCAGGGTCCAGGGAGCCCGGTCCTCCGCTCCTCTTTCTCAGACATAAAGTCCGGGACTCCAGCCCCCTCTTTCCCAGGACTCAGGACTTCAGGTCCTCCCACCCCAGCAGCTCTGAGGGCCGGTGGTGGGCGGGTAGGTCGAGACTCGGAGTCCGACGTACAGAGTCACAGCTAGCAGAGGTACAAGCAGGGACCTGGGTTTGAATACTGCCTGGACCAGCTGCTGCCTGTATGATCTTATGCCTCGTGCTCTGGGCCTCAGTTTCCTCATCGGCAAAATATAGACAATAAACTTATTTCCTAAGGGACCCACAGTTTGGAAAACCAATCAGTATAGACCAAGCATTGGCACCAAGTAAGTGCTTAATGGATATTTCTTTTTCTTTTTGCTTTTCCTTTTTTTTTTTTTTTGAGACAGAGTCTCACTCTGTTGCCCAGCCTAGAGTGCCGTGGCGTCAGCCTAGCTCACAGCAACCTCAAACTCCTGATTCACACAGATTCACTTGTTCTCCTGGTGCTCCCCTGGAGAGAGCAAACACTGAGCAGAGAGCTGGCCATGCTGGCCAGGAGCTGTGTGGACAGGGAGGCAACCTCAAGCGATCCTCCTGCCTCAGCCTCCTCAGTAGCTGGGACTACAGGCCTGCGCCACCATGCGCGGCTAATTTTTTCCATATATTTTAGTTGGCCAATTAATTTCTTTCTATTTTTGGTAGAGACAGGGTCTTGCTCTTGCTCAGGCTGGTCTCGAACTCCTGAACTCAAACAATCCGCCTGCCTCGGCC
>CAUYRT010009188.1:0-11052 GCA_963574885.1 Lepilemur ruficaudatus | reverse complement strand
GACACAAATGAACAGAATGACACCCCATCTTCTTGCATTAGAAGAGTTAATACTGTTAAAATGTCTACGCCACACAGAGCAATCTGCAGATGCTATGCAAGCCCTATCAAGATCCCAGCAGCATTTTTTGTAGAAACAGAAAAAAAAATCATAAAATTGCTATGAAAACACAAAGGATCCCGAATAGCCATAACAATCTTGACAAAGAAGAACAAAGCTACAAGGCATTGCACTCCCCGATTTCAAAATCTATACAAAGCTCTGGGAGGCCGAGGCGGGCGGATCGTTCAAGGTCAGGAGCTCGAAACCAGCCTGAGCAAGAGCGAGATCCCGTCTCTACTATAAAATAGAAAGAAATTCATTGGCCAACCGAAAATATATAGAAAAAATGAGCCGGGCATGGTGGCGCATGCCTGTAGTCCCAGCTACTCGGGAGGCTGAGGCAGGAGGATCGCTTGAGCGCAGGAGTTTGAGGTTGCCGTGAGCAAGGCTGACGCCACGGCACTCACTCTAGCCTGGGCAATAGAGGGAGACTCTGTCTCAAAAAAAAAAAAATTAATTTCTTCTCCTTTTCATGATACTCTCCTTGTCATTACCCAAACTCTGGAAAATAAAAATATTACTAAATAAAATTACTAAATACAAATAAATTATTAAATAAAATAAAAATATTAATTTTTTGGAGCAAACCTTCAACTGCCTATGGAGTAGGAGTAACGAGAGTTGGATAAAAACTGTTTTCCCCAGGTATGTGAGAGCACTAGCCTGTACCTGTGCCTCTCACTGTTCACACATTCCTCTGTTGTGGAATTCAGGTCAGAAACTCTGTATCTCCCACCTTCACCCCTCCTCCTACTCTTTCTACCCTTCCTTTTCAAGGCCTCCCAAGAATGAATTCACAACCTTGGAATGAAGAAGGTGAAGGAAGACTTTTCTTTACTCAGTTCAACATCTGTGCAGTGGCCTAGGTTTTCCCAAATTGAGTGAATTCATCAAATGTGTCAGGACAGAGGTGCTCTCTCTCATTAAGTGCACTCCAGTACAAAGGCATTTCTCTTATCTAAAGTCTGTGGCCCAGTGCCTGAACTCCTGGTTGGATACCTATAGAAGCTCTGTTAACTCTTTCAT
Organism: Lepilemur ruficaudatus; assembly: GCA_963574885.1. Classification (NCBI taxonomy): domain Eukaryota; kingdom Metazoa; phylum Chordata; class Mammalia; order Primates; family Lepilemuridae; genus Lepilemur; species Lepilemur ruficaudatus. The sequence continues at coordinate 9,924 of CAUYRT010009188.1, read as the reverse complement.
AACAGAAAGGTATGATCCAGCACTACCTCCCAATGCTAAATAATTATTCAACTGGCTGGTTGGGGAAATAAGGCATACAATTCAAAAGCAACTCAAGGCATTTATACACTTAAGATTTATAAAATGATGTCATTCAGAACATGAGTCACAGGAAGAGAGTTCAGTGCTGACTGGGAAGTCAGAGAAGACAATCAATATAATTCTACCTGAGATCCCTCTTTCTTTGCCTGTCCAATTTCCATGTCTCTTTTAAGGCCTAGCTCAAGTTCCAGTTGATCCAGAAAGGCTTCCCTGAGCACCAAGACAAATGCTTATTTCTCTCTCTCCTTTGATCACTTATTACACTTATTTCAAAATTCTTTCTATTTGCAATGACTTTCTATGCATGTACATCATGCCTGTGTAGGTTGCAACTTTTTTGAGAATAGAAACCTCATCTTACACATTGTATCTTTCACAAAGTCAGTTGTACCCACAAGTAGATTGTGAATCTTCAACCAAAAAGACTCTCTTTCCTTCACTAAGCCAGGCCCCAACTATTCTTCAAGATCCACCACAAATAAACATAAGATTAGTGTGTTTGCTAATGTAAATGGAGCATCAGGACAAGTCTCTGAGGCCTCCTTTCTACTCAGATTACTACTCCCTAAGCCTCTTCAATATAGAAATTCTGAATTAGCCACAATGGTGATGGTCTGTTCTTTAAGGTTTTCCTCATCCTCCCCAAAGGGAGTTTACTCACTTAACATTCAATAATTTTTACTGTCTTTACCATTTATTGTTTTGCTTAAATATAGTCAGGCTTACACTTTTCTTTAGCTCTTTTTTGTTATATCTTTCTTCTCAAACTAGTTATTAAATTACTAGATGATTGAGACTAGCATATTCTATTTCTTTTTCATCTGCCACAACCCTTGAATATGGTGCTGCATGCACAGTAAGCACTCCAAAAGAATGACATTGAATGAATAAAAGATATTCAGGACAACAAAAATGCTAGGCAAAAAGAACAAGCAGAGCCATCTAACTCCCTAAACAGAGCACGTGGAGAAGTATACCAATATATTCATATCACAAAAACACTGTAGGGAACTGACACTCATTTGCAGCTTTTCCTGATTAGGTAGACCAGTCTCTGCCCATACTTGTAGGTCCATGTAATGTTGTCCACCCTCAGTGCAAATACGTCTCTCTACAACTGATACCAAGCAAACAAATTCCACTGAAGGCTGTTAAAAACAGCCAATTAGACCAAAAAATGTACCCTTTTGAAAGCACTAATTAGCTGACATTTTGTTTCAAAATGGCCAACTGAAGCACAAAATGAATAAGCAGATATTTATTAAGCTCTTTTTAAATGTAAAACTCTGGGCTAGATGATGTGAGAGTTTAGTCTACAAAACAGGTTACTATTCTTAAAATTATTGTGAAAGAGAAAAACACAATGCCACGAGCAACATATGATAAAATAGTTAAATAAAGCTCATTTTGCTAAGTCAAAAAGTACTCTCCCCACCCTGCCCTCTCAGCAAGAACTGACTAATGATGAATCAATCTTCTTAAACCCTTGGCACTGCCCATCTATTTTAGGCATTATCAGATTCTGAGTCACTTTACTTTTGCAATTACTACTTCAAATTTCCCCTCATTTTTATGTAAAGAATCAGACTCTTAGAAATCTTAGAACTGGGAAAGCCTGAGGTTGTGCATAGTTCTGTACCTTTTAAAAGTTTTATTGTTGCTGCTTGTTTGTTGTTTGTTTGTGCCATGGACTCATTTGGCTGTTTGCTGAAGGTTTTGTACACCTTCTCAGAACAATGTTTTTAAATGCATAAACTAAAACACGTAACAGTACTTCCTATTAAAGTTCAAGAACAGGCAAAACTAATCTGTGGTGTTAGAAGTCAGGAGGGTTCTGCCTTCTATAGTGCTGGTAATATTTTTATTCCTTGTTCTAGTTGCTAATTATACAGTTATATTTGCCTTGTAATATTAATAATTCATTGAGCTCTACAGTTGAGATTTTTGTACTTTTCTGGATGGATGCTCTATTTCAATGAAAGAAATTCAAAAATAAAACAAGACCTATAGAATTACAAAAGAAATATATTACACTGAAATGTAGTTCTATGTACAGACCTTAAGAGATCCTTTCCCTAGGTTAAGACCCTATTAAGAACCCAGAAAAAAGAGATAGGGCATACAGAAAGATATGAGACAGGATCCCCTCACTTCTAGGAGCTGATAATCTGGTTGAGGAAAAAGGCTGACAAACCTGAAATTTGGATAAACCAATAAGTATACTTGATAAGGGCCAAATGAGAGGGAAAGGCAAGGAGAAAGGTGGGAGCTACAGTGTCATGGCAGAATAAGCAGAAGGATGTAGAATACATGATGTAAATAGAAGGATGTGAAGTATTTGGATAAGTTGAAGAGAGAGCATCTTTTTGTAGTACGGCCAGTCAAGAGCTTGGGAGGCATTATGTCTATTTGGCTGGCCATGGTGAAGGAGGCACATAAGTAGGTAGCATGAAATAAAGCTGGTGGCTACTGCTGGGTACAGAATGGGAAGATGAGTTGAACTTGGATTTCTTATTAATAGAAAAGCCACTGAATATTTTTTTAGCAAGGCGTTAAGAAAAAATGTTGTTTTATGAATTCATTCAGTTCAATTTAACGAATATTTATTAAATAACCAATTCAATGTACTATGCTAGATTCTGCCCTGGTTAATGGTTTTAAATAGTCTCTAAGATTCTCTGTTTTGTGCCATTTGTAAGTACTAGACCTATCTAATTTGTAAATTGCCAAATTACTTTTATATTCTAGATTGGTATCAATCAATTATACTGCAATTTGTTCAAAACTGCAACTTTTTAGATATTACAAACGAAGCAAAACTAGGGCAAAAAGACAATAGGATATGTTCCTATTTGGGTCAGGAACATGCCTCAAAGTTTTTAGCTGGATTGATTCCAACTGTACTGTTTGTCCAAGTGTTTTCCCTTCAGGCAATGTTCTTTTCAACACACAAAATGCTAGGGCTGGATGGAAGATGAGACACCCAGGGACAGCAACAGATTTTAATAACCATTGAATAATCCAATGAAATGATTCACTCTAGTATCTTTCATTATTAACCACTTTGAAAGTTTGATAATGAAAGGGGACCATGGAAAAGCCCATCCATGTACATAAATCCAGATAATGGAAAAGCTTCCAAAATTCCCAGCCCATTCTGATTCTCCTATTTGTTTAACATAGAGGGCACACTGAGTTGTGAGCTAAAGATTGTCAGTCTCACATTGAGAAAGATAGTGGAGATGGCTGATTTCAGAGTTAACTGTGTTCCTTTCAGCGACTGAAAGCCATTCTATCTTTGTCATCAGTACTACCAGTCAAGGCATGCTTTATGATTTCTATAAGACTCTGTAACCAGACTACATGGATGCCAATAAAACATTTCTAAAGACCAATACTAAGCCTCCTTTATTACGAGGTGAAGGTTAGTAAAGATTAATATTTGCTAGGAACATGTGTCTACGACAATAATCTAAGAAGTGGTTTCTCTGCCCTGTTTACTGCTGGGCGAATATTTTGCTATTACTACCCCAGGAAATAGAAGTCCCTAGGTTTGTAGTTTAATTCTGCTTGCTCTCTCTCTTTTCCTCTCTCCTCTCTCCTTCAGAGTCTCTTAAAATACAAGACTTCTTTACTATAATATTAAAGCCTTTAGCCATAAATCACATACAAATGATGTTATCTCATTACTCATTTTAGCTTGGAATAGATTATCAGCATTTTAATAGTCAAAACCAGATTTTCATAGCCCACTTACTTTTGTCCTTAGTTCAAGAACAGAGATGCATCTGACAGCAATAATAAAAGGAATATGCCTTCTATCTGGGGTCCAAATACAGCAGAGTGAAATTGCTGCCCCATCTCACCTGAACCCCAGAGTGAAAAGCCTTTTGTAATTTACAATCTGTTCTCAGAAAATCTCTTTTCCAGCTCCCAGTCTGAAAAATGCCAAAAGAGAAAGCTTTGACTTCTGCTTTCTTGAAAAAGGCCTAAGTATATATTTATGTACATATGTGTATGTTTAAATATTAATACACACACATAAACAATAGATAGCCTTCACTTCTTTATATAGCAATGAATTACGCCTTTCTTTTGCATATGTTGTAAATGTTTTCCCAAATGTGGCATTTGCCTACTAATTTTTTCATGATATATTTTTGACACAAAAAAATTTAAAAAGTGGTCCAATGTATCAATATTTTCCTTTATGCTTTCAGATTTTATAACATACTTAGAAAGTCTTTCCCTACTCTACACTTATGAGAATATTTCCTTAAATTCTCTTCTAGAATTTTTCAAGTTTTTATCTCTTACATTTAAGATGTTACTGTACCGACATATATTCAGGTGTTCTATATGCAACACAGATTTCACTTTTTCAAAAAAAAATATTAGTCAACTATCTCCAAAAAACTGATTTGCGATGCTACATTCACTGTATCTTAAGTTCATATATGTACTTGGATATGTGTCTTAAAATGGTAATTTCTTAATTCTTTAGAAATGTACATATTCTTTGACTTTGTAATTTTACTTATATTTAAGTATCCTAAGGCTTTATACTTATCACAGATAAGTATAGATAAGTATAGATAAGTATCACAGATAAGTATAAAGCCTTAGCTATAAGTGTTAATCACAGTACTATTTTTAAGAATTTATGTTGAGGGCAACCTAAAATGTCTAACGATAAGAGAGTAACTGAATAAAGTATGATATATTCATTCAATATGATACAAAGTTGTCATTAAAAGATGATGTGTAAGACTACTGGGCTGCTTGTGGTGGTTCATGCCTGTAATCCTAGCACTCTGGGAGGCCGAGGCAGGAGGATTGCTTGAGGCCACGAGTTCAAGACCAGCCTGAGCAAGAGCAAGGCCCTCGTATCTACAAAAAATAGCAAAATTAGATGGGTGTAGTGGTGTGTGTCTGTAATCCCAGCTACTCAGGAGGCTGAGGCAGGAGGCAGGAGTTCGAGGGTGCAGCGAGCTATTATCATGCGCCACTGCATTCTAGCCAGGCCAACAGAGAGAGAGAGACCCTGTCTTGAAAAAAAAAAAAAAACAAAAAAAACTATTAAGGAGAGGATATGAAATATATTTATGATATTAATAAATGAAAATAGGAGGTTACAATAGGGTAATATGTACAGCATGATAACATTCCTATAAATTACAAATGTCATGCATATACACAAAAACTTTTGGAAGAATATGCACCGAAAAGCTAAGGATTGTGGAATTTAGATAGTTTTCTTCTGTGTGCTTCTCTTTATTTTTCTAATTTCTACAATGAAGATATATTTTTGGTAATCAGGATATTATGTGTTATTCTTAACTAAAATAAAATTTGTAACATTTGCATGTTAACAGGGAGTAGCCAAACTGAAATCTGAGACATAAAACTTAACTGCTTATTGCTTTAAAAATGTTTCATCCTCTATGAAGGTCAAATGAATTGTCAGGGAGTTATCCATTGCATGAAAATGTCTCTACTGAGAAGGGCATATTTTTTTTTCATTTTCTAATCTACCAATATGGTAAATTGCATTTATATATGTCCTAATGTTAAAACCACTGTTGCATTCCTGAGATTAACCCAACATGTCATTTGGAATTTTTTTCTTATACCCTACTGTATTTAGTTCTCTAATATTTTGTTTATGATTGTCACATTTATATTCATAAAAGAAACTGACCAATAATTCTCCTTTTTCTTTTTGCCATTGTCTCTTTTTTCCCCCCTTAAATTTATCCTGATCTCACAGAATGAGTTGGCAGGGCACTCCTACATTTTCTATTCTCTGAAAAAAATTGTATAAAGACTGGGATAATCTGTTTCATAAAGTTTTTAAGAAACTTTACAGAATGAAATTCTTTAACAATTATTCTTCTAGGAATTTGTCTATTTTATTTTAATCAAAATTTATTGGCATAAAGTTGGTCACAATATCCTCTTATTATATTTTCAATACCTGGAGCATCTATAGTTATAGCCCCTTTATAATTACTGATATTGATTATTTGTGACCTTTTTTCCTTGCCAGAGGCTTTTCAGTTTTATTATTCTTTTCAAACAGCCAAGTTTAACTTTAGTGATCCTCTCCATTGCATATTTGTTTTCTTTTTGTTTTTTTTTATTTCAAAATATTAAGGGGGTACAAATGTTTTTGTTACATGGATGCATTTTATACGTTTTATAATGCTTGAGCCAGGGCTATTAGTGTGCCCATCAGCCAAATAGTGTTCATGGTACTGGTTAGGTATTTATGTCCTAATTGTATTTTTTCAACTTTTTAAGATTTATTCTATTTTTCTTTTTGTAACTTCTTAAGCTGAATGCCTATATGATTATTTTCGATCTTCATTTTTTATTATAAACATTGAGTACTACACATTTTCTTCTATGTATAAATTTTACTACATCCTACAAGTTTTGATAAGTAGTATTTTCATTATCATTCAGTTCTATTTAATTTTATTACAGATTTTTTATGTGTGTTTTAAATGTCTAAATGCATAGGGATTTTGAAAATTTTCTTTTTGTTGTTGACTTCTAACTTAATTTCAGTATGTTCAGACAACATGTTCTGTAGATATGGATTTCTTTAAATTCTGTTGTAATTTGCTTTAGAGCACAATACATGGTCAATTTTTACATAGGCTCTGTGTCTCCTTGAGAAGAACATGTATTCTCTAATTGCTGGATGCAGTATTCCATAAACATTCATTATATCTATCCTGTTAGTCAGGTTGTTCAATTATTCTATATCTTTGCTAATTTTTTATCTGTTTGCAGTATCAGTGATTGAGTGACATGTTTTTAAATCTCCCTCTAAGATGGTAGATTTGTGAATCTCTTCTTTCATTACTATTAAATTTTACATTCCATTGCGATTGGTAAATGATCTGTGATCAGTCTGTCATTCCTTCTGTAAGCGATTTGTCTTTCTGCTAAGATTTTTTTATCGATGATTTCCTGAAGTTTCACAATAACGTGTCTAGGCTAAGATCCCCCCACTTCTATCTCTAACTATCTCATCCTGTTTTGGTATACATTGTGTTTCCAAATTCGAGGATTCATATCTTTCATCAGTTCTGGAAAATTCTCAGCCATTATGGCTACAAATAGTTCCTCTCCTCAGTTCCCTCTACTTTCTCCTTCTGGGGCTCTAATTAGATATCTGTTAAGTGTTCTCATTCTGTACTCCACCTCTCTTATTTTTTTATATTGCAACTCCTTGTCCTTCTGTCTCCATTGTAGATAACTTTAGTTTTTTCTTCCAGTTCATTTATTTTCTCTTTACTTGTGCTCTTATCTCATTTTAATCATTCACTGCATTTCTTATTTTAATAAATACATTGTTTATTTCTATAAGTTCCATTTAGTTATTTTTCAAATTTGGCTAGTAATTCCTATTTGTCTCTTATTGCTTTCTTGTTCATCTTTGTGATATATCCTTAATTTTTTAACACTTCATGCATAAATATTCCAAATATCTTAAGTCCTTGAGGATATAAATCTGCTCATTTTTGTTTTTGCTGATTCCTGTTTATGGAGGCTTACTTCCTCAGTTTTTGGTGATGTTTAATTATTATGAACTCCTGTCTGCTTTGTAATCTGTTATAAAACAGATAATTCTAAAACACACACAATGGCAGAAGCCCACTGGAGAACAATGGCTTCTAATTGTTCATCTGATCATTTCCAAACTCAGTAACATACTATTTAAGAATCTACCTTATTAAGTCCTCCCTCATGTACCCAATATCTCATCAGGCAGGCACTTCCTAAAATATATGTATTTCAACTTTCCCTTTATTCTTTCATGCTTAGTACTGAATGATGATTTAATGATGCTAAAGTGAGTGAAACAGAACTGAACACCAGCCATACATCATTAACAATCTTTTTGAGACCGAGTCTCTTTCTGTTGCCTCTGGTAGAGTGCAGTGACATCATCATAGCTCACAGCAACCCCAGACTCCTGGGCTCAAGTGATCCACCTGCCTCAGCCTCCTGAGTAGCAGGGACTACAGGCGTGCGCCACCATGCCCAGCTAATTTTTCTGTTTTTTGTAGAGTTGGGGTCTTGCACTTGCTCAGGCTGGTGTTGAACTCCTGAGCTCAAGCAATTTTCCTATCTTGGCCTCTCAGAGTGCTAAGACTACAGTGTGAGCCACCATGCCTGGCCATCACCAATTTTTTGACATTGATCTCAGTCCTTCCTTTTCACCAAAAACATAGAGTTTGAGCCACATAGTCATCCTGAGTATTTGTGTTGTTTATTATATTTAAATCAGTCTTTTAGAGTAAAGTTTGTTTGGCAAACTTCTTATTTATTTATTTAATTTTTTAAAAAAAATTCAGAATATTATGGAGGTACAAACACTTTGGTCACATAAATTGCCTTTGTAGCACCCAAGTCAAAGCTACAAGCATGCCCATCCCCCAAACGCTGCACCTGTTAGGTGTGAATTTAGCCATCCTCTCCTGCTCCCTCCCACCTGCCTGATACCTGATGAATATTACTTCCATATGTGCACATAGTGTTGATCAATTAGTTTGAATCAACAGTTTGAAACCAGCATTATCTTTAAATAGGTTGTAAAGTGTTTGAGCTCAGGGCCTGACTACATTTAGCACAGGCACTCGGGAAATATTTGTTAAATATTGGTGTTGTGCCTGGACTCAATTCTCAGATCTCTGTTCTTTTTATTCTACGTGTTCTCCTTGAGTAAGCTCATCCATTCCTATAGTTCCAACTATGGTCAGTATGTCCATCATCCCCTTATCTACATGCAGCCCAAACCTCTACCAAGAACTAGTATTTCCAGCTGTCATATGGTTGTTTCCACTTGCATGGACCAAGGGAGGGCGGACATGTCAAACTTATATCTGAAACCGATGTCAAGTCTTTAATCCCTCCTAAATGTCCCCCTCTTCCTGTGTCATCCATATCAGTCATTGACATTACTAGCTGGAAACCCAGGATGGTAGTTTTCCTCAATAACTTCCCTTTCCATTACCCCATGTGAACTAGGTCATGAAATCCTGCCAATTTTGTCCCCTAAATATTTCTTTTTCTTTTTTTCACTTTGAGATGGAGCCTTGCTTTGTCATCCAGGTTGGAATGCTGTGACGCATTCATTGCTCACTGCAGCCTTGAACTCCTACGCTCAAGCCATCCTTCCACCTTAGTCTCCCGGGTAGCTGGGACTACAGGTATGTGCCACCGGGCCCGGCTCTAAATATTTTTTTTACTTTTTTCTCTTCACTTCTACAATCCTTGCCCAAGTGCCTGCCCTTATTGTAACCTCTTATTTATTGGATTACTTGGGAAAATTGTCACCCAACAATCCTACTAGCCTTCCGGTAGCTACCCTTACACTAGAAAACTCTAGTAGATCACTATTACTTACATAATAAATTTAATGCTTCTTTTCTTTATTTTTATTTTTTTATTTCAGTATATTACGGGGGTACAAATGTTTAGGTTACATATATTGTCCTTGCCCCACCCGAGTCAGAGCTTAAATTGTGTCCATTCCCCGGACAGTGCACATCGCACTCATTATGTGTGTATTTACCCACCCCTTTTCCCCCCTCCCATCTGCCTGACAGCCGATAAATGTCACTGCTGTATGTGCACTTAGGTATTGATTAATTAAAACCAATTTGCTGGTGAGTACATGTGGTGTTTATTTTTCCATTCTTGGAATACTTAGTAGAATGGGTTCCAGCTCTATCCAGGATAATACAAGAGGTGCTCTATCACCGTTGTTTTTTGTGGCTGAATAGTCCTCCATGGTATACGTATGCCACAATTTATTAATTCACT
>CAUYRT010009186.1:0-20914 GCA_963574885.1 Lepilemur ruficaudatus | reverse complement strand
ATTCACTGAAAATCATTTAATTGTACACTTAAAATGGAGTGTTGGTTGTACGTAGATACAGTTGGAGCACTATGTATGTACTCTATGGACTACTTTGACAGAGTAGGTTTTTGAATGTAACAAGATAAGTCAAGTTGAGTGATAATATATTTTGGGAAATCAGCTCACTACAAATTGTGACTGTAAACATTGTACTGTAAATGCTTTGTAGTTTTCCCCCAATTTAATAAAAAAAAGAAAAAAAAAGAAAAGTCCTTTGTTTACCCTAGAATCACCTCTTTCTCCTTTAACAATCTGAAATTTACTTTGCCAAACACATTTTAATACAATCTTATCCCTCTGGGAAGTCTCCTGAGACTCCAGTGTCTGTGAAAAACTCTCCACCCTAAGGGTCCAATCCCAAGAGTCAGACATTTATGTGCCCGTCTGCTAGTATCTTTCAATTATTTTTGTTTGCAAGGACATCGCCTTGTATTATAAAGTGAGAGGATGGAGACAGCATGGGATCATCTCTGCACATTCTAGGAAAGAATCTGGTATTATATGGGGCTGTTTAGAAGAATCAGATTCTTCAGGCTTTCCTGATGTATCTTAGATTTCCAGAATATTTCTTATTAACAAAAATTCCATCTTATCATGCCTCTCCTCACCTTGACATCCCCAATCTGATGGATGGCACAGGGCAGGCTGCCCATCTGCTCGAGAAGAACCTGGAGATCAGTCAGGGTCAGTTGTGGGGTTTCCACCCTACAGGAGTTAGGGAGGAAGAACTTGCTCAGTGAACCTGCCTAGACCACACATCAACCATTCTTAGAACTTGAACATCATTATTCCTCCTCCATGCTATAGCAATAGGTGCAAAGGTCCTTTTCTAAGTTCAGAGACATTGAACCTCTTAGTTAAGATAAAAAAAAAATTGGTATTTCATAGCTGATAGAAACAGTTAATAAAGAACAGACTGAAGATACCAAAGTTGGAAAATTCAACTTTCTGAGGATATAGTACCAATAGACAGATGGTTAGTATTATATATGAGAATGAAATCAATGATAGGATGTCACGAAAAAAAAAAGAAGAAATATAAATAGATTTCTTTTTAAGAGAGAATAAAAATGTGAGATGTTCCCTAAATAAATTCCATTTTCTATAGTAATTCAGTTAAGAGTGAGACATAAAAATTAAAAGTTAAAAGGATATGGGAATAGTAGCTTTACAGTGAGACAAAGACGATAAATTAACCTAGAAATCGAAGTAGAGGAATTTTAAAATAAAATGCAATGGAAAGATTAAGAAACAGAAGTGTTAAATGATGGTTAAGAATGATCAAAAATAAATATACTTTAGATAAGAAAGAAATTAGTTCATTATGTAAGAAGTGGAACAGTAAGAAGTGATAAGTTCTAAAATGGTAGTTTTTGAGTGTAACTGTCTATAAGATAAAGAATAATTGAAGAGGGAAGAAGTTAGATGCAGGAGGAAAACTTGAGATGGATTAAGATCGTAAAAGTCATAGGATCCATGGCCATTCTATATAAATATTAAGGGCTTGAGGAAGAAATGCTTTAGTTGTTTCTTATCTATGAAAAGATAATTTGTTCTAAAATTTTGTTTTTCATATTGTAAAGAAATTCAGCAATAAAAAGTTTCAAAACAAGAAGGAGGGGTATTTTAGAGTACTTAATATGTTTCTTAAGGGTTGACAACTGCGAATAAAGAGAAAACACAGGACAGTAAGACAAATTCAGGTCACTGAAAATCCAAGTGACACAGAAAGGCAAAAGAGCAATCTATCTTTTCAATATGTAGGTTTTCAATTATTTCTCAGGCTAAGAATTACTTGTCTGGGCCAGTTTTATAGCTTTCTCATCAGTTTCTTTGTTTTAAATCAGACCTTGTCGAAACTTGTCTGATCTATCTTTAAAACTGGTCTAAAATAATGAGCTCTGTATTATGTGTCTACATACTTCTCTATTTCAAAATATGTTACTGATTTCTCATTTTGCTGAAATAATTATTTAAATTCTGAGGTAGAGACTGGTTCAAATGGATATCCTTTATATTCTCAATGTCCTCATTCTGACATTGTACCAAATAACAAATTCCCAGATATATCTAAAATTCCTTACGACTAATATACCTTTAATTTTTAAAATAATTAAGTCTAAAAAAATATATACTATATGATTTAATTTTGTGATTAATAGCTACTGCTATTCCTGAAATTTAAAAAGTATACGTATAATATTCTGGCCAACGACAAATCGTATATGCAATGTTGATCCTGTAAAATTATAATGGAGCTGAGAAATTCCTATTGGCTAGTGGCATAATAGTCCTCTTAACTTTGTAGGGCAATGCACTACTCATGTGTTTGTGGTAATGCTGCTGTAAACAATCCTACTGTGCCACTAGTCATATAAAAGAATAGCACATACAATTTTGTATCACACATAGTACTTGATAATGATAAACAACTGTGTTGCCAGATTCTGTATTTACTATACTATACATTTTATCATTATTTTAGAGTGTATTTCTTCTACTTATTTTAAAAAAATAAAACAAAATAAAAGCTGTAACAGTCTTAGAACAGTCCTTCATGAGGTATTCCAGAAGAAGGTATTGTCACCACAGGAGATGTTAGCTCCATGCATGTTATTGCCCTTGAAGACCTTCAAGTGGGACAAGATGTGGAGATGGAAGACAGTGATACTGATGATCCTGACCCAGTGTAGGCCTAGGTGTGTGGTTTACTTTTGAACAAAAAAGTATAAAAAGAAAAAAAAAGAAAAAGAAAAAATAATTTTTTAAATAGGAAAAAGTTAAAAAATTAAAAGCTGAAAATGTGAGAATTACAGTAAGCTAATGTTACTATATTAAAATTTTTGTTTTTTGTAAATTTAGTGTAGCCTATGTGTACAGTGTTTATAAAGTCTGCAATAGTGTACAATAATGCTGCAGGCCTTTAAATTCACTCACTACTCACTCACTGACTCACCCAGAGTAAATCCGAGTCCTTGCAAGCTCCATTTAGGGTATCGTATACAAACAAGTATACTGTTTTTTATCTTTTATATCATACTTTTACTATCCCTTATACATATTGAGGTATGTTTAGATACATACTTAGTATTGTCTTATAATTCCCTACAGTATTCAGCACAGTAACATGCTGTACAGGTGTGTGGTCCAGGAGCAACTGGCTATACCAAACAGTCTAGGTGTGCAGTAGGCTATGTAATCTAGGTTTGTGACAGTTCACTCGATGATGTTTGCACAACAAAATTGCTTAATGATGTATTTCTCAGAATGTACCTCATTGTTAAGTGATGCAGGACTGTATACAATCATTTACTAGATTTTTCAGTCTGGTAAATGTGTGTATGTATTATCAATACATTTAGCAACCAACAGACAAAATTTGACGATTCTTTCAACTTCTACAATTTTATCCAACCATGCAGCCAAAAGTAAATTTTGTAGCAATTCCAACATCTGAATAATTTCATGAGATTCACTAAGAAGTAGGGCATGACTGCAATTTTGCTACTGCATCCTCCTCATTATCATTGCAATTTAAGGTAAAAGTCTGAACTGCATCGTATCATGCTGGAAACAGTCTGTTTTAGTATTTTCTAGTTTACATTACTCGCTTTTCTGTTCATGTACCCATTTTCATTAGTTTGCCCATTGTAGAGTCCATGTGTCTTCATCTAGTTTGTCTATATAAGTTTTGGTCACCAATAATGCTATACATAACATACACATTTTTGCTAAGTGGACTGTTTATTTACAGTCTATCAGTTTTTATTATTCATTTTCATACACTGCTGCTCTTTTTTGCCCCCTTTTTCTCTAACATACCTGGCCACTTGACTACTGACCAGCCCCAGGACTTGGGAAATACAAGTTTCCACCTCACTCAGGCAGTTTTTCAATCGCTGAAGCAATTCACTGTTAGGAAACTTTCTCTCACGGGCTTCAGACTCCAGTGCTCTTAGCTCTTCAAAGCCTAAAGAAAGTACAAGTTGCAAGAAGTAGGCAGTGTTATAGAAAGACAGAAAAGGCAGATTAAAAATACTGAAAAGAAATAGAGCTTGCTTCAGGTGTCCTGCCATTTCTTATCACTCACTGCGCTTCCGACCATCCTCTACTTCCAAGGCCACACGCACTTTGTTAGCCCAGGTGTCAAAAGACTCAGCCCGAATCTTCAGCTTATGTAGCATGGTAGGGAGCTCATCCAAGGTGTACCGGTATCTAGAGAGAACAGAAAGAGAATACCTGGCTTAAATCTGTAACCTCCTCCAGGTTCTCCCGCTAGGCCCCTCTCTCACCGTAGGTACTGCCGGCTAGTTGAGCACTTGCAGAGATCATTGATGTGGAAAAGGCAGACAAGGCCATCTGGACAGTCATAGCAGGCCAAGGCTGACAGGAAGCACGTGGTCTTGCACTTGATGCACTGGCGTTCATCATCTGGAAGCAGCTCGAAAGCCTCCCGCTCAGCCTCCGTGATGCCCTGGGGGTGTTCAACCCACATATACTGTAAAGACTAGGAGTATGGCTGTGGACACCCCACCTCAGCCAACACTGAGCCCTGCTGTGGGCTCAACCTTGTTAGGATAGCTGTAGAGAAATTGGAAGAAAAAATATAAACACATACAGTCTCTGTCTTTCCATTTCTAAATGCACGATTTAAAGATGAGGCACAGAGTGTTCATTCAATGTTGGTACATGTCTCCCTACTATAGCATACTTGACTATGTACCCAAGCCCTGCTCTCTATAACCCACCTTCTCCAACAGGGCCTTTCGTAGACGTCGCTCCTCTTGAACCATAATGAACATCTCCTTATGTACAGCCACTGCGAGGTTCAAATCCAACTTCTCTGGGAAGGCAGCCATCTTGCAGATAAGCTCCTCATGGGAGAAGACACAATAACGCCGAAGACGGCGGTAATGTTCAATGCACTGGCGTCCAGCAGGTAGCTGCAATTATATTCAAGGTTGTGTGTGGCTATCTGCAGAACATGATTCCTAACTTTTCCACACTGTCACCTACCCATGTTCTTGATATCTTTCTACCTGCAGGACCACCACATTCCAGACTCACCCAGTCAGCAGTGCAAAAGTTGACAGCTTCAGCAAAGTTATAGCCTTGGTTGAAGCCACTGTGGTAAGCACGAGGAAAAGTGATGACAAATTCTCCTGCACACTGGTTTGTGCGGACAACCTGAAACAGGGAAGGAAAACAAGGATGTGGGTCAGACCTAATGATGGGATATGAACTTAAGAATGTCTACAAATCCTATAATAAATGTAGGAAGAATGGAAAGAAAAAAAAGACTCTACCTTCAACTAAGTACCTTAAAAGGATAACAAGATTGTGAAAGTCAAAAGTGATATTCAGAGAAAAGTACAAAGAAAAACAATTCAAAATAATCATGATAATAGAAAGTGTTCACAAAAAACCTGAGCAATTTCTTGACTACTTCAATAAACAAAGAAAGGTAAATTTAAAAACTCATAAAGTTAAGTCACCGGAAGTAATGGACTTGGAAACTCCAAAATTTTAACTGTGCTAACACAATTATTTAGTGTCAAAATATTTTCAAAACTGTTCAAAACAATTACAAACTAACAAAACCAGTACAAGAATTAAAACTTCTAATTTTGATAAAATAGTGCCCCCACTGCAGCTATCTTGGTGACAGATAGCAGCCTGAGAGGCTACTGTATCTTAAAGTGGTGCCAAGGAGCACAATGTGGTTCTTGTATTCAAAGAACTGAGATACTGTGTCTTGATCTATCTGATGGCTTCCTGCAGATCTAGTTCAAGAGTCTGACTTTCTTCCTTTCACCTGCCTGAGGGTTTTCCCAAAACAGAGAGGAAGCTTCTTTGGGCAAACAATAAACATTCTAAAATGTCTAAGAGGACAATCTTAAGAAAAGATATTTCAGAAACAAGGGTTCTGAAAAGCTCCCATGTATTCCTAGGAATTAAGAAAGCCACATGCATGCTCTGAGAAAGATGCATACTTAGAAAAGACCCATGACTCTAAGCTCTCACTTCTGTCTGATTTTAATACTCTGCTCAAGCAAGAGATAAACTCTAAAGGAGTTTTAAACAGCACTGAAAAAGTTTCCCCAAATTGACACCATCTAGAAATATGGGGACAATTTTATTTATTTATTTTTTTCAAAAACAGTCTTAGATTGCTAGGTGACCAGCATGGTAACAGAACACAGAAAAATAATACAGTCTTTGCAAGAGTATATAAAAAGATGTGCAACATCATAGCCATTAGGGAAATGCAATTTAAAACCACATGAAATATTTTATGTCTCACTACTATGATGGCCATAAAAGAAAAAAAAAAGACAGGAAATAATGTACTGGAGAGGGTGTGAAGAGATCTGAACCCTTGTGTACAATTGATAGGAACATAAAAAGGCCATGAAATTGCTGTGGAGAACAGTCTGGAGGTTCCTGAAAATGTTAAAAGAGAAAATTACCACATGACTATACCACTTTTAACTATAAACCCAAAGTCCTGAAAGCAAGGACTCAAACAAGACATTTGTACACAAATGTTTATAGTAGTATTATTTACAATAGCCAAGAGGTATGAACAACTCAGTACAAATGTCCATCAGTAGATAAATGGATAACAATATGCTGCCTGTTATCATTCAGCTGTAAAAATAAATAAAATTTAGACACGTACTACAACATGGATAAACCTTGAGGCGATTATGCTAAATAAAAGAAGCCAGACACGAAGAGTCACATATTTTGTGATTCCATGTATAGGAAACATGGAGAGTAGATAAATTCAGAGATAGAAAGGAAATCTGTGGTCCACAATCTAGAAGGAGTAAATGAGAAGTAACTTAACAGGCTTGGGATTTCTTTTTGGGGTGATGAAAATGGCAACTCAACACTGTGAGTGTATTAAATGCCACTGAATTGTTTGCTTTAAAATGCTTAATTCTGCGTTATGTGAATTTAAACTAAAAAAAAATTCCAGAAAAAAAAATTAAAGAAAATTCACTAACTACCACAAAAAACAACAGTAGAAATTAGAAAGAAAATATGATTTCTGGAATTTTCATAATATAGTACTCAAAATGTTCAGCAGAAATCAGAAAGTATGGCTCTTCAATTAAAAAAAAAATCACTGAGATAGCTTAGGCATTGGACTTACTAGATAAAATATACAGATCAAAATTCTTAAGTAGGGTTAAACAGTTAAAGAAATAATGTACAAAGAACCAAGAAAATCAAGAAAATGATGTCGCCACAAATAGAGTTTCAATAAATAAAAATTACAAAAATGAAACAAATCAAAAATCTGGAGCACAAAGTCTCATCTTGAAATAAAAATTAACTACATGGTTTCAACAGCAGATTTGAACAGGCAGAAGAAAGGATTAGCCATTTCGAGAAATGTTAATTAAAATTTTCAAGTTGGAGAAGAGGAAAAAAAGCCTGAAGAAAAATAAATGGAGACTAAGAGAAGATCTGTGGGACACCATCAAGTGCACTACCTATACAGAACAGGATCTCCAAAAGAAGAGAGAAAGAAAGGGACACAAAGAACATTTGCAAAAAATAACAGCTGAACAATTTCCAAATTTGAGGAAAGACAAGAATTTACACAACCAAGCTCAGTGCACTCCAACTAGACAGACTCACGGACATATAGTATAATCAAACTATCAAATGATAAAACACAAAGGATCCTGAGAACAGCAAAAGAGAAGTAATACAACATGTGTGATGGCTCCTCAATAAGATTATTAAGATATATCTCAGTAGAAATCAAGGAGGCCAGAAGGCACTGTAATGATACTTAAAGTAATGAAATGGGGAAAATACTGTTAGAGAAATTAAGAAAGAATCAAAAACTGAGGAAGTCTGTCATTATCTAATGTGACTACAAGAAATACGAAATAAGTCTAAAGCCATACAAGAAAGTAGTAACATTAGTAAAAGTACCTGTATACGTAAATATAAACCAGTAATACATATACAATATATGGCAGACACAAACAAACAAAAGAACACAAATAGAACTATAGTCATAAGGAAAGTAAAATGGTAAACTAGGTATAATGGTATAACTAGCTTGCTGACTTTATCATCATCAAAATCTTTCTTATAAGATTAGTATTAAAAGAGTAAAAAGGTATGAATCAGAACTATTAAAATGCTGAAATATAAGGAAGCCTTAGAGATATCAAGTCGATTTTGCTCAAATGGAAAAACTGAGGAGATGATCATAAAAGTATAAAGAGTGGTGTAGAGGTTAACTAAGAACTTACTTTTCAAATAAGCAAAGGTATATATAGCATGTCACAAAATAGAGACTGATCTACTTTATTTAGCTCCCACAAATTACTGGCTTATTGTTTTGCAAAAGAAGCTGATATAAATCAATCCTGGAAATACCCAAAGGCCTGAAACCACTTCCTTATTCCCATTGACATTGTATAAAATTAGAATTTATACCCAATAATGTTAATAGAAAACTAATCCTAGACTAGGAGACAGACTAAAACGCCAGGATCCAGGTTTTAATTTCTATGTTGCTAAAAAATTATCTGATTTCTCCTTTTTCATCCTCTTAGGTATCCCAGTGAACTGTACAGAACTGCAATTTGATGACAACATCGAAAGGGAAAGAGAAGTATGTTGCTAAACCTGTAACTTTATCTCCTTCAAAACTAGTTTTTCCTCATTCCCTTTCCATGCCAGAGCAGGCATTAAGTCTGTTTTTCCCCTTGCCCCTCATTTTCTGGTACTCACTGGCACACCATGAGACATGAGTGTGTTGGGATTCATAAGAGTGACAAGTTGATGGAGGAGGTCAGGCTGGCTATCAAACAGCTCAGGTGTCAGCCTCTTCATCACTTCCTCCAAATGTTCGGCAGCCAGTGAGGGTACCCCATACCAGGTCTTCGGCTCACCCCTGCTCAGGTAGAGAACAGACACATTAAGCCTTGACATATTCGTGCATATGAGAGAAGCTTGATACCCATCCCAGCCATCAGGGCCCCACTCACCAATGCAGGTAGTTAATGGAGTAACTCCAGTGATCCTCAATATGCCAACAAAATGCTGAGAAAACCATACCCACATACAGCCAGGGCACCTTCATGCCTGAGATGTCTGCATTGATGTGGCAGAGAACAGACTGATCTAGCACTGGCATCACATTCAGATTCCAACCACTGGTTGCATACTCCTATTGGGTCAGAGATTTGCCAGAGTGGGTGTAAAGAAGAATTGAATGAAGAAAGTCAAACTTAGCCAGCAATACAGGAAGAGAAATATGTTCTCAGAATTAGTATTCATGGCCCTTCATAATGTATAACTTATAAAAGTAAGTGTCCATATATAATTTCTCAACGACGACTTTTTTTTTCCGGGGGAGGGGAGAGGAGTGTAACCGAAAATATTAATTATCCATAATCCAGATTAAGATTCATCTGCCCACCCAGTCCCCATACCCAGAAAAGCATTCTTCATAAATATTCTAGTCTAAGGTCCCTTTATCTCCTCTTTCACATACTGGCTACGCGCAAATGGTTTATGAGGCCTCTGATTAAAACTGATAGCCAACATAATGTTACTCCTCAAGAACCTCTTACATCTTCTCAATATCATATTTTCCTTTTATCTTCTGCATTACTGCTCAAAAAAATGTTATGCTCTAAATCTTGTCCAAATCTTGGTATTGTGTCGGGTATTACCCATAGGATATTGCAAGCTCACTTCTACTTTAAATCCTCTAAATTATTATTATACCATGTCTCAGATTATTTTTTTCTTTGTTGTGTTTTGAAATCCAATACATTGTTTTTGGAGTATCAAAAAACTGCTGGCCAGAAAGTGTTATCAGTGAAATCTCAGTGTAGGAGACTTTAAGTGCCCTTCTCTCCAGAGAAAAACTGGCAAAACTGTCAGATTGAACTTTATCAGATTGTGAATAATACTAAAAGTTTTTCTGCACCAAAACAAAACAGCAACTAAACATAGAAGAGGAACTTCTGACACCACACACACACAATTCCTTTAGATCCATGATTTCTACAGTGGGAGAAGTAAGTTGGATACCAACACCCAGGTTCCCTACCATTCTAGGACCCCTCACAGGAAGTTCACTTCTGTCATGTCCCATATGAATCTCTGGGAGTACCGGCAACTCTAGACCATTGAGGTCAGTGAAAAACAAAGAAAAGGATAGATTTCACAGCAACAAGCACATGTGTTATTAGTAATGGTCTGAATTAAAATACAATCTTAAGGCTCCCCCTACTGGCTGACAGAATGGACCCCTTCCTGTCCAAGAGGATACCCTAAAACTAAGTTGCTGGCCATGAGAACAGAGGTCAGACATGCCTCATAATGGCCCCTCCCTTCCTGTAGAAGTCCTTTGTAACTGATTAACAAGACTAAGGCTATCCAAGAAACATGCAGGTCCTCAATGTACTCAACAAATCAGAAAGGAAAAAGAAGATATTACAAATGATACCACAGAAATAAAAAATATCAGTGAATACTATGAAAATCTCTATGCATTTAAATTCAACAATGAAGAGGAAATGGACAAATTGCACTGTCCAATTGGGAGACTTTCCTAAGCATCAATGAGGAAGATATATTAATAGAATTCCTGAACAGACCAATAATGACCAACAAGATTGAAGGAGTAATAAAAAATCTTTCAACAAAAAATAAAAAAATAAAAAAGTCCCACAAAAAATAGATTCAAAGTAGATTTCATCAGACCTATGAAACTGTTGGTGCCTACACTGCAGAAATTCCTTAACATCAAAAAGTAAGGAATTCTAAGTTTTCCTATACAGCCAGCATCACCTTGCTACCAAAACCAGGAAATGACACAATAAAAAAGAAAACTACAGACCAATATCTGTTATGAATATAGATTCAAAAATCCTCAATGAAATCCTAGGAAACCGAGTTCAACAGCACATCAAAAAAAAAAAATACTCGACCAGGACAAGATGAGCTTTATCCCAGAGATGCAAGGATAACACAAAAAATGTAAACTCCCCAAAGTGTGATCTACCAGATAAACAGAAGCAAAAACAAAGATTATATGATCATCTCAATAAACAAAGAAAAAGCTTTTGATAAAATTTAGTACCCTTTCAGGATTAAAAACTCTTAACAAACTAGGCAGAGAAGGAATACATCTCAAAGTTATAAAAGCCATATACGACAACCCCACAGCCAATATCATAATGAAAGCTGAAAACATTCCCACTAAGAACTGAAACAAAAAAGGGTGCCCACTGCACAATTCTACTCAATGCATTGCTGAAAGTCCTAGCCAGAGCTATAAAGCTAGAGAATGAAATTAAGTGTCTCCAACTAGGGAAAGAGGAGCTCAAATTAGTGATTTGCTGATAATATCCAGAAAACCGCAAAAATTCCACAGAGACCCCTGGAGTAATAAACAAATTCAAAAAAGTCTGAGATTACAAAATCAATGTACAAAAATCAGTAGCATTCCTACATACTAATAACAGTCAAGCTGAGAGACAAATCAAAGATTCCATTCTTGTCACAATAGCAACAAAGAAAATAAAGACACAGGAATATATTTAAACAAAGAGGTGAAAGAACTCTATAAAGAGAACTACGCAACACTGAGGAAAGAAATCAAAGATTATACAAACAAAAGGAGAAACATGTCATGCTCATGGACCACTAGAATCTATTGTTATAATATCCATACTGTTTATCCAAAGTGATTTATAGATTCAATGCAACCCCCATCAAAATACCAATGTCATAGTTCACAGATTTAGAAAAAATAATTCTATGCTTCACTTGGAACAGAAAAAAGGGCGAATAGCTAAATCAACCTTAAGCAAAAGGAAGAAATCTTGAGGAATGCCATTACCTGACTTCAAACTATACTACAAGGCTACAGTAACCAAACAGCACCGTATTAGCACAAAAACAGAGACATAGACCTATGGCACTGAACAGAAAACTCAGGTATAAAACCATCCACATGTAGCCAAGTGATGTTTGACAAAGTAGACAACAATACACACTGGGAAAAAGAACCCTATTCAATAAATGGTGCTGGGTAAATTGTATAGACATATGTAGAAGAACGAAACAGGATCTACACCTCTCAACCACTCACAAAAATAATTTCAAGAAGGATAAAGGACTTAAACGTAAGGCACGACATGATAAGAACACTAGAAGAAAATGTTGGAAAAACTCTTCTTTATGCTGGCCTAGAGAAAGAATTTATAAAAAACCCCAATGGTAATCACAGCAACAGGAGAAATAAATAAATGGGACTTGATTAAATGAAAAAGATTCCACACAGTCAAGGAAGTAATCATCAGAGCAAATACACAACCAACAAATGGGAGAATACATTTGCAAGCTACACATCTGGTAAAGAGTCAATAACCAGAATCTATAAAGAACTCAATCAAATCACAAAAAAAAAAAAACTCATAAAAATGTGGGCAAAAGACAGAAGACTTTCAAAGTAAGATAAACAAATGGCCAATAAACATATAAAAAATGTTCAATGTCACTAATCATTAGGAAAATGTAGCTAACACCTTAACACCTTTAGAATGGCTTTTATAAAAAAGTCCAAAAATAATGGATGCTGGCATGGATGCAGACAGAAAGGAACTTACACAGTGTTGGTGAGACCACAAATTAGCACAGATTCTATGGAAAACAGTATAGGGATACCTTGAAGAACCACTTAATCCAGCAATTCCACCAGTGGTTATTTACCCAAAGGAAAATAAGTCATTTTAACAAAGACACATCTGCACTCAGATGTTTCCTGCAGCACAATTTACAATTGCTAAGGTGTAGAATCAACCCAAGGGCCCATCAAATGACAAGTGGATTAACAAAATGTGGTATATGTATTCCATATACTACTACTTACTAATGGAAATAGATGACTTAATGCCTTTTCAACAATGTGGATGGAACTGGAGACTATTATCGTAAATGAGGTATCTAAAGAATGGACAAACACACACCACATATACTCGCTATTAAACTGGAACTAATCAATGAGCTCACATGTGCAGAGGGCAGTAAATTCAATGAAAATCAAGCAGGGGGTTGGGGGGGAAGATGGGATCAGCCAAAACCTAACTAACGGGTATAATGAACATTATTTGGGCGACAGGAACGTTTATAACAATGACCAAAGCATGATAAAAGTGATCCATGTAACCAAAACTATTTGTACTCCCATAATACTTTGAAATAATAATAATAATAATCATTTAAAAAATCCCATTTACAATAGCTACCAAAAAAACCCACCAAACCTCAGAATAAATTTAACTAAGGAACTGAAAGCTTGCCATATTAAAAATATAACAAAAAACCAAAAGATACAAATAGCAAGAAATACTGTGAGTTCATGGACTGGAAAAAGTAAAATTGTTAAAATATTCATACTACTCAAAGTAATCTACACATCCAATTTAATAACTACCAAAATATCAATGGTATTCTTCAGAGAAGTAGAAAAAGCCATTCTAAAATTTGCATAGAACCACAAAAAACCTCAGATAGCTAAAGCAATTTTGAGCAAAAAAAAGCAATTTTAAGCAAAAAGAACAAAGCTGGAGGCATCACACTGCCTGAATTCAAACTCTACTACAGAGCTACAGTAATCAACACAGCATGGTAGTGGCATAAAAACAGCTCATAAACCAATGGGACAGAATAGAAAGCCCAGAAGTAAATCTATGCATTCATACTCAAGTGATTTTTTTACAATGGTGCCAAGAACACACAATGCTCTGGGGAAAGAATTAGAAAGATTAACGTAGTTAATAAATGGTGCAGGAAAACTTTGTATCTATATGCAAAAGAATGAAAATAGACCGTTATCTCTATCCATATACAAAGACCAACTGAAAATGAAGTAAATACTTAAATGTAAAACCTGAAATTAGGACATTACTAAAAGAAAACAGGAGGAAAGCTCCAAGCCATTGGCCTGTGCAAGAATTTTCTGGATAAACCTGCAAAAGCATAGGCAACGAAAGCAAAAACAAACAGCATTTCATTAAGCTAAAAAGCTTCTGTAAAACAAAAGAAACAGAGTGAACCGACAACCTACAAAATGGAACATTATCTGCAAACTACGCATCTGATCAGGGTTAATAGTCTAAATATATAAAGAACTCAAATTCAACTGGGGGGAAAAACACCAAAAAACCTGATTAAAAACTGGGAAAAAGATCTGAATAGACATTTCTCAAAAGAAGACATACAAATGTCTGAACAGGTTTATGAAAAAAATGTTCACTATAACGAATTATGAGGGAAATAACAAGTCAAAACCACAATGAGATACAACCTCACTCCAGTTAGAATGGCTATTACAAAAAAAGTCAGTATATAACAAACACTACTGATAGCAAGTTACATGGAGAAAAGGTAGGAGAAAAGGTAATCACTCCACTTTACTGACAGTGAGAATATGAATTAATACAGTCAATACACAAAAAATATGGAGCTTACTCAAAAAAATTAAAACCTAAGTGCCACGTGATTCAGCAATCCCAGGACTGAGTTTTTATACAAAGAAAAGAAAATCAATAGTACGTTGCAGACACAGCTGCACTCCCATGTTTACTGCAGCACTATTCACAATAGCCAAGATATGCAATCAATTTCACAGTTCATCAATAGATAAAAGGATAAAGAAAATGTGGTATATACATACCACTGAATACTAATATTCAGTCATAAAAAAAAAATAAAATCCTGTCATTTCAAACAACCTGGAAGACATTATGTTAGGTTAAATAAGCTCGGCACAGAAAGGCAAATGCCACATGATCTCACTCATCCATGGTATCTATAAAAATTGTCTCAACAAAGGATAGAATCGTGGTTGCCAAAGATTGAGGTGGCTAGTGGAATGGCAGGGGGCACTGGGAGAGGATAGTCAAAGGATGTATCATCATAGTTAGTTGGCAGGGTGACTATAGTTGTGTAACATACTGTATTCCTGATAAATGCTAAGAGGGTGTATACTGGGTGATCTCACCATAAATGTAGCTGTGTGAGGTAATGCATTTGCTATAAAGGTAAACATTCCACAATGTATACATACCAAATAACATGATAAATAGATTTAACGTTATTTGTCAAATTAGGAAAAAAAGGGGAAACAAAATGAGAAATCAAGGAGACCATAATGCAGTAGATCAGTCATTCCCAAACTTTTTGATACCAGGGGTTCACTTTCAGGGAAGACAGTTTTTCTCGGAGAGGGTGGGGAGGGTTGTGGGAAGGGGTATGTCACGGTGTCATCACCTCATCTTCACCTCAGATCATCAATTGGACTGATGGGAGTGGGCAACCTGGATCCCAGGTTTGAAGGTCTGATGACCCCACTGCCCCTACTGATCTTACAGGGTTAGGGGTGATGGAGGGTGTTGCTGGGCGGAACAGGGAGGATGATGTGAGCAATGGGGAGTCACTATGGGTGCGGGTAAGGTCACTTGCTCACCCACAGCTCACCTCCTGCTGTGTGGCCTGGTGCCTGAGTCCTGAAAGTAATGAGAAGCTTTCAACCAAGAATTCTGCAACTGACAAAACTATCCTTCAAATGTGAAGGGCAAATTAACGCATTCCCAAATAAACAAAATCTGAAAGAGTTAGTCACTAATGGACCTGCACTACAATAAATAGTAAAAGGAGTTACTCAGATAGAAATGAAAAACCTCTAGAAAGAAATAGAGGTAACTATATATTTAAGTGTAAAAGCCAGTATTACTGTAGTTTTAACCTCTTTAAAAAAGAGGTGTATGAATCCTCTTTCTTCCCCTATGAGAAACAAATGTATAAATAATTAACTATAAATTCATATTTGGGGCAAAATTTTATAAATATGCATTTGTTATAATAATAATAAAAAAAAGAATCTGTATAGAATTTTTGTATACAACACTTGTCTATCGTACAACTGAAACTAAACTGGTATTAATTCAACTAGGCTGTTGTAAATTTAAGACAGAATTATAACCCAAAGAAAATAAATTAAAAATATACAAAAAAAGGAAATGAGAGAAAATCAAAATACACTAGAAAAACAATCTAACATAAAAAATCAAAACCAATTGGGGAATAGCAAATTTTAAAAAGAAGAAAAAAGTTAGAGGATTACAATACAAAATTCAAAACTTACTACAATGCTACAATAACCAAAATTGGCCGTTACTGGCATCAGGACGGACATAAGGAACAAAGAAATATAAGTAAGAACCTAGATATAAAACCACCTATCTAATTTTTAAAAAAGGGGCCCACATCCATTCAATGAAGAAAGAACAGTCTCTGCAATAAGTGGTGCTGGGACTACTGGAATCTTGATACAAAAGAATGAAGCTGGACCTTTACTTCACACTACATGAAAATTAATCAAGGTGAAAAAAAGACCTAAATGTAAGAGATAAAACTTGAAAACTCTTAAAAGAATGTAGGAGTAAATCTACTACTTTCAATTTGATACGGATTCTCAAATATACTAACACAAAAGTATATGAAGCAGGGAAAAATACATTAATTGCACTTCTTCAAAATGAACACTTTGTGAGCCTAAGAATATTATCAAGTATATAAAAGGACAGGCCGTAAAGTGGTAAACATTTTTGTAAATCATCTAGCTCCTGGTAATTGTCTGTGGCCTATTAGGAAGCAGGCTGCGTTTATCACCACCTGAGCTCCCCACAACCCGTCTATGGAAAAATTGTCTTCTATGATACTGGTCTCTGGTGCCAAACAGATCGGAGACTGCTGATCTAGCTGGTAATTCTGTATTCAGAATATATAAAAACTCTCAAAATCAACACTGATCTACAACAAATTATTACCAAATCTAACTTCGAGGCACATTAAAATAGTATGACCAAGTGGAATTTGCCCTCAAAATGTAAAAAAGTTTTAACATACCAATGTAAACATTTAATTTATAAAATTTAGGGGAAAAACATGATCTTAATTCAGAAAGGTATGACAAAATTTAATGACCTCTTTTGATAAAAAGACCCATTACCCGGAAATAAAAGGTGTTGATGAGGGTTGGGGGAACCTCTGTAAAAATAACATAAAAGAAATTTATTCTAAGCCACTGAATTGAGTGACACTGGCCACAGGAAAATACTTCAAGAAGTCTTGGAAAAATGTGCCCAATGTGGCGAAGTTACACTTTGGTTTTATACATTTTAGAAAGAGAGGAATTGCAGGAAATAGCATAAATTAACACATGGAATGTGTACACTCGTTTGTCCCAAAAATGCAGGGCATCTCAAAGCAAGGGCACACAGGTTACGGGTATGTTCAGAGACTCTTTGATTTGTAATTGCTTAAAGAAGTAGAGCGCTGTCTAATGGCTTACAACCAGTAGAAAGGAAATGTTTTTAAGATAAAGAATTCTGTTAATCTTACAGCAAGACACAATGTACTGAACTAAACTGACTAAAGAGATCTATTAAGCAAATTGATGGCCTTTGCATGATGGTAGGTCCTATTTGCAATTAGTTTAAATTCTCAGAGGTAGAAAGAAGGTATGTCTGCTCACCCTTCTTTTTAGACTGAGAACTCCACTTTTAAAGTTTTTGGAAGGTACCCTTGGCCACAAGGGAGTCTGTTCAGTTGGTGGGAGGACTGAGGTTTTATTTTAGCTGAAAAGGAAACTTCGATTGTGGAAAATGGCGGAATAGGAGTGAACTCCTGGCTCTCTGCTCTCAGAGTTGGAGGTGAAATAGGCAGTCTTCTGCATGAGAGTGAATGCCACTTCGACAGGACCACTTTTCGTGAACCTACAGAGAAACAGCGTGGGACACTGGACACCAGCAGAAAACAGAGGTGATTCAGAAAATTTCTCGTGGAGCCCAGAGAGTCAGTCATGTGCCTCAAGGAAGGACGCTGGATCCCACTCCAGCCAGCCTCAGCAGCTGCAGCAGGGCGTTCTGACTCCCGCAAGACAATCCTTCCCCCACCGTGCCCCACACCCACGCAGGCAGGGAAGTGGCTGAATTCGACAAGAAGTGGTGGTGCAGGCAGATGGGCTGTGCAGAGTAAAATCTGGAGTGGGGAACATTTTGAATTCTCTGGTGTGCTCCTCTGAGTCAGCCCAGATTGAGGGAGGACCCTAGCCTAACAGGCGCTTCCTGCTTCCAAAAGAGTGAGTGCGGAGAGTGCCTTCTCACATTGGGAGTCTTCCAAGACTAGAACGGGGAGCACATACCTTGGAGGTGAATTTGCCCTGGGAACTTGCTGAGGGTCTGGTGGGCACTGGGGAGACAGAGCCAGCGTTCTACCCTGCAGCTGAACAGCTGGGACTCAGTGGGTTGGGGTAGCTGTGAGCAGGGAGCGCAGTTTGGAAGCTGCCCACATTCCCTACTCCACCTCCGCTCCATGGGCGCCTGCTGCATTGGCTCTAAGTTGGTGGCCGGATGGCTCTAAGTAGACAATGGGATGCCTTCCCATGGCCTGCGGATGCTGAGGGTTGTTCTGGAGGTGGTCACAGTCCTCCTTCCTGTCCTAGCCCGGATGAACGGGTCCAGCATTTGAAGGGGGGGTGGAAATAGAAGGTTAGAGTCCATCTAATCCCCCAACCCTGCGACCGTTCCTCCCATTCCCGCAGCTCGGGTTTGGTGTCTGAAGGGGTGGATAGAGGAGTGTGGTGACATCTTCCCTTGACTTGCCAGGCTAGCCTTGGGCTGTTTCCCACCCCACCCAGGGTCTGCGCTCTGGGCCAAGAGAGTGGAACCCATCTGGGCAGGGCGGAGTTGCGAGGGAGGTTGCCTCGCCAATTGTGACCTGAGAAGACACTGCCGACCACACTCTCCTGCAACTCTGGCCTGGGGGTGTTATGCCAAAGGAATTGACCCCTCCCCTGAGTGAAGCTGGAAAGGAAGCTGTTCATCCTGAAACCTAGTGGCCAGACTGGTTCCTCCACTTCACCTCCTCTTCCCTGCTGGAAGATGAAGGAGGCTGGAGGTAGAAGCAAACTATCAGATTTTGGTTCATAAGCCAGTCTCAGCATCTCCAATACTAGACAAAGTACTGAGATGAGAAAGAACCAGAGAAAGATCACATGAAACATGAAGGATCAGACAGACGTGTCACCTCCAAAAGAAAGCACTTGATCACCACCAACTGACACAAACATACATGATACAATTAAACTAACAGAGGAAGAATTCCGAATATGGATTTTTAGAAAACTCAATGGTATTGAAGAGAAAATTGATTTCCAACATAGGGAAACCACAAGAACAATTCAGGAAATGAATGAAAAATTCTCCAAAGGAATTGAATTGATAAAGAAGAATCAAACAGAAATCCTAGAAATGAAGGAAATATTCGAAGAGCTCTAAAACTCAATGGAAAGTCTTAATAACAGGATGGACCATGCAGAGGAGAGAACCTCAGAGCTTGAAGATCATGTCTGTGCTCTAAACAAATCAGAGGAAGAAAGGGAACACAGAAACAAAATACAAGACCAAAGTTTACAAGAAGTAGGGGATTATGTAAAAAAAACGGAACCTCTGGTTGATAGGGTTACCAGAAGGGACAGAGGAACATTCACAAGGGCTGGAGAACTTATTTCATGAAATACTGGAGGAAAACATGTTAGGCCTAGCCAGAAATCTCGATATTCAGGTACAAGAAGCACACAGAACTCCTAGGAGACTCAATGTGAAAAGGCAATTACCTTGTCACGTGGTTATTAGAATGACCAAAGTAAATGTGAAAGAAGCAATCCTACGTGCAGCCAGGCAAAAACAACAAATAAACTTCAAAGACAGGCCTATCAGATTAACTGCAGATTTCTCATCTGAAACCCTACAAGCCAGAGGGTCTGGGTGCTATCCTTAATCTTCTAAAACAGAATAAAGCTCAACCTAGAATTCTTTATCCAGCAAAATTAAGTTTCATCTATGAGGGAGAAATAAAGTCTTTCTCAGTCAAGCATTCTCTGATGGAATTTGCAAAGACCGGACCAGCCCTACAGGAAGTACTTAGACCTACCTTTCACACTGAACAGAGTAATAGGCACTCTTCAAAGTAAAACCTTCAAAGAGTTAAAGGCTAGAACTTGAACTGCAGGATGGCGTAAGGAGTAAAACAAAGCAAGTGGACTTTACCCAACAATATGAATGAATATCTTCCTCAAATTTCAATCCTTTCAATTAATGTTAATAGCATAAACTGTCCACTGAAAAGAAATAGACTGGCAGAGTGGACAAAAAAACACAAGCCCAGTATCTGCTGTATACAGGAAACACATCTAACTGACAAAGATGCCTTCCGACTGAAGATCAAGGAATGGAAAATTATCATCCAGACAAACGGAAGTCGAAAGAAAGCAGGTGTAGCTATACTATTAACAGACAACATAAGCTTTAAAATAACAAAAGTAAAAAGGATAAAGAAGGCCACTTTATAATGGTGAAAGGGAAGATATAACAAGAAGATACAACTATTCTTAATATTTATGCACCCAACGTAGGAACACCTAACTACATAAAGCAAACCTTGTCGAATCGTAATAACATGTTAAACAATACTGCCATAGTAGCAAGGGATTTCGGCACTCCACTGAATGAACTGGATAGATCCTCCAAACAGAAAATGAGCAAAGAAGTAATGGACTTAAGCAGAGCCCTTGAACAAAAAAGATCTGACAGATCTCTACAGAACATTCCACCCAAATAAAGCTGAATTTACATTCCACTCAGCAGCCCATGGAAGCTTTATGAAAATTGATCACATACCAGCCCACAAATCCGATCTCAACACACTCACAAAAATAGAAATTATACTGTGTGCCTTCTCTGACCATAGAGGT
>CAUYRT010009185.1:0-71919 GCA_963574885.1 Lepilemur ruficaudatus | reverse complement strand
AAACAGCTAAGGATAACTTCCTAAGAAGAAAGAACGAAAAATTATTTCAGTAAGAGGTCCGTATTAATACATTCCCACAATAAACTTATGACAGCGTTGGGGAAAATACCATTTCTTTCTTTTTCTTTTTTTTTTTTTTTTAAGACAGAGTCTCACTCTGTTGCCCGGGCTAGAGGGCAGTGGTGTCATCATAGCTCACTGCAGCCTCAAACTCCTGGGCTCAAGCGATCCTCCTGCCTCAGCCTCCCGAGTAGCTGGGACTACAGGTGCACGCCACCACGCCCAACTCAAAGCTTCCTTTTCTCAAGAAAAGGAGAGGTGGGCTCTCAGGAATGTCTGGTCCATCTTTTGCAGTGTAAGTCAGGTTGTAGAAGCACCCACTTTAGCAAATGGACCCACATGGACTTATGGACATTACAGATTAAGGGTGATTTTCCCTTGTTACTTACGCACTGTGGAAATCCCTTTTCTGACTCTTTTTCACATGTGTTCTTAAAAGTAAGAACAGTGTGTCTTGCCTACTTAGCACTCAGCAGCAGTAACTCCCATTCTACAGAAGAGGAAACTGAGCCTCAGGTCTAGTCTAAGAGCTAGTGTGTGGCAATGTGGGGACTCAAATACATTCAAGTGGCCAATGCTCACTGATTTGTTTCCCCTCTTGGGAAAGGGTCTCAAAAGTAAAGGCTCTGAGCTCAGCCAATCCTAGCCCAGGTCCCACGGCCACAAGGAAAGTTTAAAATGCTAGACAAATGTAAAAAGCCCTCTTTAAAATAAACAGATAAGCTTCCAATAACATAAGAATACACCTCCTGAGGCCAGGACTGGAGCAGGAGACCAGAGTTAAATTGACTTTTGCCACCACTGCACGCTCTGAGGACATCTGTGGCTCTTCAGGTATCTCACATAGGTTGGAGAGCAGGACCACGCTGTATAAAAGCCAAGATTCAAGTAGGCTGAGAAGAAAGTGGACTAGGAAAAAACCCACCCAGCAGTTGCAGACAACAAAGAAAATTATAGCGGTAAAAATATCAAAAACAACAGTAAGGTTTCCCTGAGACTTTAGAACCACAAATTTTGCCACACAGAGAGGTTTGGGGTCCCAAATTGTAGTACTCGTATGGATCAAAAAAATCACAAGAAGAATTTTATCTAAAATAAAGAGCTTGAGCAAATGAGCTCACAAATAAAAATTACATGAAATTAAGCGAAACAGCCAGCAAGAGGGAAAACCAGCAGAAACAGCAAACGGAACCTTGTTCACAAAGATTTCAGGTGTTAGAATTACTAAATACAAAATATACAATAGAATACTTAATATGTTTTATGTGTTTAACATGTTTCAAATGTTTAGTATGTTTAAAATGAAAGAATCGAAAACACAAATAAAAAGCAGATCTGAAAATGAATCGACTGTAACTCTAGAAATAAAAACATAGTAATTAAAATTAAAAATTTAATGGAAAGGCTAAACCACAGGAAAAAAATATTACAGCTAAGGAAACCAAACAAATCTGAAGAAATTACATAGATGACAGCACAGAAAGAAGATGACCAAAATATGAAAGAGAGGTTAAGTAAGCAAAAAGATAGTGAGAAGGTCTCACAGACGTCTGATTGATTTTCCAGAAGGACATAAATGAGAGAATGCTGAGAATTTTCCAAAACTGATATGATTCCAATCCTTTCTTCAAGAATTTCGATGAATTCAAAGCAGGGTAAATTCTAGACAAACAGAAGACCTTAAGAGTAGTCAGAAAGCAAAGACAGAATCCTTCAAAGGAATGGAAGTTAGGTTAACAGAAGACTTCTCAACAACAGCGATGGAAGTCAGCAGACAGTTGAATAAAATATTCAAAGTGCTGCCAGAAAATAACTTTCAATCTACAATTATATACTCAGGGAAACTTTTTTTTTTTTTTTTTGAGACAGGCTCTCACTCTGTCACCCAAGCTATAGTGCAGTGATGTGATCATAGCTCAAAGCAATCCTCCTGCCTCAGCCTCCTGAGTAGCTGGTACTACAGGTGTGTACCATCACTTGGGTAATTTTTTTATCTTTTCATAGACACAGGGTCTTGCTATGTTGCCCAGGCTCGTCTCAAATTCCTGGCCTCAAGTGATCCTCCCACCTCAGCCTCGCAAAGTGCTAGGGTTACAGGCATGAGCCACCATCCCCAGCCAGAGAAACTATCTTCCAAGAATTAAGGTAAAGATATTTTTAGATAAACAAAAATTGAGAAAGTCGACCACCAACAGACCCTCACTAACAGTGCTTCTTAAAGAATATACCTCAAGAAGGAAAATTACCCCAAAGGAATATCTGAGATGTGAAAAAGAAAGAGAATGAAGAAAATGGTAAACATATGAGTAACTCTAAGCAAATTCTGACTGTACAAATCAACACTAATAATGTCAAAAAGAAGCACTTCACTTTCTAAAAAACCTAGCAATGCTCCATTCTAAAATTTCTCTGAACAATATTCATTCTTAAAAGAAACTGAAGTGAAAACACAGTTTTCACAAATATTTTTCTCCTGCCTACTTCCTTCCTCAAGCCTTCCTGCCTTCACTTTCTCCATACACCGATGGCCACCATTCCTTTGGGTACCTAAAGTCGAAAACTAAACGGGTCAAAGCTTACCTAAAGAGGGAAGGAGTCATCAGTGCCAAAAGCCATGAAAAGATCAGTCAGAAAATCTTTGGTGACCTGAGTAAGAGCGCTTTCAGTGGCTTGCTCAGGTTGGCGGTGAGATTCCAGTACAGAGCGAGTGAGGCGGGAGATGCAGGCTCAGTCCACAGAGGACAAGCGGCAGAGGAGCACAGAGGTTCAAGAGCACCTTGCGTGTTTGCAAAGAGGTAGTAAAAGCCCACGCTAAAAGTTCAGAGGTATCATTCCCAAAGTAAATTGAGATCCATGTGACAGAATTACCAACTTCAGGAAAACGTAAGTTGTTTGTAATTCCCAAAACTAATATCTCTCCCTTGTAGGACTTATTTCTTCAAGGCTTGAGTTTATGTGTGCTGGGTGCTGTCTCTGCACTAGACGTAGAGCACTTTGCATAGATCATTGTATTTAAGCCTCACATAAACCCTATGAAGGGATTATTATTTTTATTCTCTAAAGGAAATCAAAGTTTACAGAGGCTACATAGTTTGCCTAAGATTAGAGAGCTAGCAAGGGATCAAGTGAGGACTTAAATCCCAGTTAGTTTGACTTCAAAGCTCTTCCTCTCAATCCCCACACTTTTTTTTTTGCCTCCCTTAACTTTTTCTACCATAGGACCCTATTTAGATGTTTTTTTAAGTGTAGGTCATCACATGATAGTAAAGCAACTGTGTGTGCATATATTTAAGTTACATTACTATCTTTTACATTTTAACTAATTTATTAGTAACAAATTATTTATACTATATGCACATATATAACATAAATAATGTAAGGCAATGACTTACAGACTTTTATTAATTCTGCTACACACAATCTGGGACACTGCCATCTGAGACCACTGTGTGTCTTACCCATCTTTGTCTTCCTTGTATTTAGCACATAGCAGATGCTCAATAGATGTCTGGGGGTTTTGTTTTTGTTTTTAAATTAGTTTATGTATTTTTAGAGACAGGGTCTCACTATGCTGCCCAGGCTGATCTCAAACTCCTGCACTCAAGCAGTCCTTCCACCTCAGCCTCCCAAGTACCTGAGACTACACGCCCAGGTCACCACACCTGGCCTCAATAAATGTTTGTCGAGTGAAATCGTGTGACTTTCTCAATAGCCTGTAAACACTTTCACATTTTCGGGTGAAGACTGGTGAGAGATATTTAATAGGCATTACAGTATGCAAGTAAGAAAAGGATTAAAAACAAAAAAACTTTCCAAAACATGGTCCAAAAAGCAATGGAGTCAGGAGAAACGGATTCCACTCCACTTCTGCCAATATTCCTTAGTTGGTCCACCTCTCTGCAATGGTGTAAATATTCATCAACTAGGAAAGCGTAGCCCTGATTTGTACCACTTGCTGATTTCCATGGTGCAAATGCTCCCACCGTGGCTGATTTCTAGGTAACAATATGACTTCACTCTGTCATTGACATCACAGCGCTGGTGGGAGCTCTGAACACAGCGCTGGTGGGAGGCGGGCGGTAGCCCATCCTTTCCCAGTGTTTCCACCATACACGCACAACAGACACAAGTAACCTCAAGAGCTTGGGAAAGAGTAAAATGGAGTGAAATAATTAGGAAGGGATGAGTTTTGAGTATTTATGATCTTTACTCAATTAATTAGTATATAATGTATTTAATTATCAGTACATAAAATTTAATTTTTAATAATAGCTGTGTTTAACAGCCAGATTGCAAGATTCCTGAAAACTTAACAATCAACTTTCACAAAGCATTTCCAACACAACACTGCCACTCCAGACCTCATTTTTGTCTTCTATAAAATTTTACGACTTCTTATAAGCAAATAGCTAAGGATTTGTGCAAAGATTAAACTATAAGTGTATTTATCACATTAAATCAATTAACTGTAAATAAATTAAGCATGGAGCAATAGATTCGTCCATAATAATAATAACCATACTAATGTTCATAGAACACTCGTATGAATGAACATACCAATGTTCACTGACCATGAACTTGGCACAACAGCTGCTCTCTTGATAGACTCCACTTAGCAAACTCACTGGTTGACCACTGATTATTCTTTCTGTGAGCTGTGCTGCCTAATGGCCACAGGGAGCTGAAGACCCCAGCCTAGTTGGCCTCTCCCTAGCAGACTGATTCTTCCTGTCCTTAGAAGTAAGCTCTGTGCTCTTCAAAGCAAGGTGGGCTTGTTCCCAACATGAGAAAAACAACTGCAAAAGATTGGAGGAAATCATAAATCGAAGACAGTGCGTACTAAGGGTTCTTTGTTAGCATAGTATGTACTCACACTAAAAAGTTATTTGTTATTTATCTGAAATTTAGATTTAACTAGGTTTCTTGTATTTTATCTGGCAACTTTCCTGGTGACCCCTCTAGATGCCTCTTATCCAAAGCTCCCTCAAATACCAGCTTTACCCATAGGAAGATGTTTCATCACTACAGCAACCTTTGTATCCCTACAGACCTCCCTCTGCCAACAGAAGGAAAAGCATCTTCCTCCTCTAGGACAGGGGGTGAGCCTACTTCTAGCCTAGAGTGTGGGGCTCCCCTTAAAGTTTTCAGTGGCAGTCTTTAACTGCCACTGAAGTCATGTATACAGTTTTCAAATGAGTCCAAGTCCCACTTAAACAGGAAAAGACCTTCCCTGGTCAATTCTCCCCCAGAACAGAAGGTGAGACATTGTCTGAAGGCACTGGAGCATCACACGGAGTACATGTGTGTGAATTTCCACTTGTCTTAAGGACAATCTATTTGGATGACACATTCTGACATCCCCATGAGAGATGATGTTGCTGCTGCAGAGAGGAAATGGCTTTCAAACAGAGAAAAATGTGAAAGGGGGGAGGGCCTCATCAGAGCACCTCACACATGGTAACAGCTGTCGTGAAAATGACCCGAATTTTGCCTCTTCTCGCTGAGAACACGACAGGAATTTAATATCCCAGCATTTTGAAGGGGTATTCTCGATGCTAGTTTTGGATGTTGGGAATTTCTAACTTTCAGAAAAACCTGCAAGTTTCAACAAATATGACGTGAAGGCCCAGAAACTGGAAGCCACATCTTGGACTTTGGTGATTTAGAGTTTATTTAACAACGATGTTATTCGATAGTGGAAAAATTGGAAACGGTCTGAATGTCTATAATAGAGGATTGCTTAAACAAATTAGACATCCACGGATAGAATTCTCTGTTGCCATTAAACATGACATTGAAGACTAGTTAATGATGTGAAGAGACATTTGATATATAATTAGGTGAAAAGTTGCGAAACATGTGCACTAATAATTCACCAAAATGAGGACAGTGGTAATCTCAGAGTGGTAGAATGACTGATTATTTTCTTCTTTTTGCTAATATTTATCTGCTTTTTTAAAACAATGAACATAGGTTGCTTTGTAGACAGAAAAAAATTATTCTACACATATGAAAAATCTTTTAACATTCCAGAGCCCTAAGAACCTAGAATTGTGCTTTTAATTCAGGTTAAAACCAAGGAACCAAAGATCTATTTAAAACTAAACCACAGCAAGGAAACTCAGCAGGGCTTCAAATCCTTCTCTCCATAGTAGAAATATTATTAATATTTTTTAAACTTTTAAGTTCGTAGACTCATCCTGAAGACAATGAGGGCGTATGTGAGCTAAAGAGATCACATGACAATACAGGGAAGAGCTAATGTCTCCAGAACTTTCTTGCTGTGTGCCAGGCTTCAGGCTAAGTACTTTACATGGATAATCTTTTAACAACCTCTATGAAGTGGGGTTGTTACTTGGCTTAGCTATCAAAATCAAGGGTTTTTTTTTTTTTTCTATTTTAATTATCAGGGGAAAAACTTAAAAAAGCGCGAAGAATCTGTGCACTTTCTTCCATCCTACCGGGGAAAATAGTTAACCCAGGTCTGCAGTCACGAGCACCAGAGTCAATGCCAGCAAGCACCCAAAAAGAGTTGAGTTTGGTCAATCACTTGGTTATTTGTAAAAGAGCCAGTTGGCTGAGTGAATTAACCAGATTTATTAAACGTTATAATGCGTCGCTTGACTTAAGTGCCTCACTTCTGCCCCTGCTCCCATTCCGCACCCTTCCCCTAGGAGGGGGAAATCACAGTAGGTATATAATAAATACAGTCTGCACAGCAGAGAGGGGAATCCGGACTCCCAACCAGGTGTTTCTCCACATGACAAACAACCTTTTGATATTTGTTGGTTTTGGTTTTTTTGTTTTTTTTTTTTTCCTTCTCCCCGAGCTGATATTCTACCTTGTTGAATTAAGTCAAGCCTGTTGGACACTATGTCCTTGAAAAATCAGGCAAAAGAGAAATATCCCAGTCCGTGATTGCTGGGGTCTCCGAGCTCCCTTGCCCATCACCTAGACAACAGTAATACAGTCTTGACCTCTAAATCTGGTTACCGCCAAGACTATCCAACACGCTGCTTGAGAGACTTTTAACTGGCGGAAGGATCCCAGCCCGATCTGACTAGCAACACAGCAGTGAGATCTACAAGGCAAAAGCATGAGGAAGCTGGTGCCTTCCACACGTGGGGCTCCTTCATATTAATGGGGACAGTGTGTGTTTCAGGAGTCCAGCTTCCAGGGAGTAAGAAAACCCGAGGCTTCATTCCATACTTCTTCCTCGCTGCTAAAGCCGTGAGGCCAGGTTGTGTGTTTAAAGGCTCTTTAATTCAAAGCCCTGTTATCTTTACGTGACCTTATTTCCTGTCATTGGCGAGAATCAAGCTGCTTCTATTCCCCTAATAGCCATGTAGTATAACCCTTGCTGGGAACAACCGCTGTGTGTACCTTCTTTTGTGGCAGGCCGCAATCTTGGGAAGTAATGTGTCTGTTTTGAAAAGAGTCATTTACAGCCTGCTGTTTGACCTAAGGGATCCAGGAGCCCACCCTTTTCTGGCCTCCTACACTGTATTTCCTTCCTGGGTTTTTCACAGGTTTAATGCGGCACAGGTGGTGGTGTGTTTCCCAACCAGGTGTCTGAGGCTAAAGACATCCACTAAAATATTTGGATTTTTTTTTTTTCTTTTCTGCTTGGAATTTAGCACTGGGAACTACTGAGACTTGGTGATGGCGTGACTTGATTTTTTTTTACTACGTTATTTACTGTCCTTTACACAGTTTTTTTCCTCCCTGCAGTTTAACATTCCCTAGAGACACTATAAAATCCGCACAGTTTACTTACCAACATTTTTCAATATAGAGTTGAGGCCACACACACAAGCTGACCCCGCGCCAGTTGATTGGATATAGGGTCAGAGCTGCAAAAACCTGAGCAGGCCACAGAAGGGCTGGTCACAGGGAAGTGCCCGGGCAGGTGTGCAGCTGGAGACAGAGCAGGTCCTGACACCACTCACACTGTCCCGTGAGCCTCCCGCCACATTGCCAAAGAGCAACCAAAGTCCCAAGTTTAGCAGTGATTGGTGCAAGGCCAAGCCAGGGACTGCCCACGGCTCTGTAGGCATGCCAACAATAGAATTAACAAAATAATTCACATTTATTGAGAACTGACCATGTTCAAGCACTGCACTTAATCTCTCGTTTTATCCTCACAATAAACTTCTAAGGTAGGTATTATAATTAGCCTCTTTTACAGATAAGGAAACAGACTCAGAAAGGTTAAGTAATTTGCCCAAAGACACACAGCTCATAAGAGATAGAACTGGATTCGAACCCAGCTGATTCCAGACTAATACTCTTTAACCACTGACTACACATACGATTTTGGGGTGTATAAGTCTGTGCACCCAAAATATTTAATGCAGGTTATCTGAACCTGTCAAAGACAGAAAGTTGTTACAGATGGTCACTGATATGACCCTACAAATGATTCCTCACTTGGCCTAATTTCACCAGAGGACCAATTTTTCAGTAATATCTGCTCTGCCATATACCCTATTATATAGAGACAACTCTACCATGGAGACAAGTTTCTGATGGCTGGCCTTTTGACAGAAAATACTGGAATGGGTTCTAGGCTCAGTTCTCTAACGTACTAGCTTGAAAACTTCTCTGAGGGATATAGTTAGGTGCCCACATGTTCCGGTTTTCCCAGAGTAGTACCAGTTAACACCTGCTATTCCGCCGTAATGGTTAATGCCCATTGTACTCTGTAAAGTGTTCCAGTCTGGACAATAACTTATATGGTCACTTTACGAGTGTTTATCTTCTGAGGATAACTCCCCTTCTTTTGGTGTCAGTATCTCCATGTTACTTGGGGAATCCTCCTGCCCCACGTGGTTTGGGAGGGCAAGACGGCCAATTAACGTTCTGACTCTCCAGGGCCATGGTGACTGGCTAAGAGATGAGCATGTGGTCCATGGCCAGTGAGGGTGGCTATGCAGGACTTTTGCAGGAACCATCAAAAAAAGGTCCTCTTTTGCCAGTAAGGTTGCTGGACTGGTAGCAGGTAAGTCTGGAGCTGCTGATGGCCACCTTGGCCGTGACGTGAGGAGTGTCCACTGTAGCAGAAAGCAGTACAGACGGTAGAGGAGCAGAGAGGTGGAAAGGACTAGCACGGCGGTTCTGCTTGAACTCCTGGCTTGAAGCCAGATACATGGAGGGACTTCCCAGTTAAGTGTACCAATAATTTCCCTGTTAGGAACAAGCTGTTAATAGTTTGAGTTGGGTTCTGTCACTTGCAACTGAAGGAGGGCTGACTAAAAGGGGAAGTTGACTAGAGCGTTTCAGCCCTGGTACGTCACACTTCCATTGGGAAATAAATTCACACACACACAGAGTGACACACACAGAGCTCCAACCCCACCCACCCAGGTCTTTCACAGTGTGATGATGCTCAGAACAACATCAAGTTATCTAATCCATTGATTTTCTGACAAAAACTGATAGAAATAATATCTTTAAATAAAAATAAGTTTATTTCATCTCATATTTAACCAAATTTGGAAAATAATAGTAAGTGTCCTCTAATTCTTGGAACAAACAATAAATGAATTCGTTTCAGGATTTTTCTGTGCAATTTTTCTGCCAACATTACATGATAATATAATAGTAATAGCCTTCATTTCAGATTTTATTTTGTAGTAAGACCACAAACCTAGTCATTCTCACAAATATATTAGCAGACTTTATCCATTTCCTGAAGGCTTTCTCAATTTCATATTCAAATCATTCTCTTTTGAAGCATCATGCCAATTTTCTCTCTTCAAGTGGACTGATTCAGTCAGATCCACATTTGTTAATAGCTTTGCCAGAAACCATAGGATATTTCCAACATCATGCTTCAGAATGTTTCATGAAATCCTGCATCTTTGTAATATTTTTTCATGTGTTGTTAGCTTAGATAGATGTGAATGTTAGGTTGTGTGGAAGGGGACAGAGGTATTCAAAGGGGTAGTAATTTTATAACTTGTCAGTTATTAGGGAATTCGGCGTCCCTGAGCAACCTGCCAGTTGTTGGGACTATAATACTAGACTCAACCAAGCTGTATGGTGCCAGTGCTGCCCCCTGGTGACAGATTTGAAGAACTGAACCTCCCTTCACTTTGGAAGAGGCTCCTGCGCCTGCTGCCCTTCCCCTTTCATTGCTAGCAACAGGCTTTGTCCTTTACATGAAACCTCTCTTTTCTTTTTCTTCTTTTGCTCAGAAACCTCTGAAAACACTTCCTCCTACCTGCCCCCAATGTCACTGTCCATCCAGGTGCCAAAAACAACCTCAGTGGAGGCTGATGAACATAAGGCAGCTCTAGGGGCTCTTCTATCTGTAGCACAGAACAGAAAAGCCATATGTTCACAGTGGAGCTAGAGCTAGAAGCATCGCTGTCCACCTGGGGAGTCCTGGAAGGTGTTCAGAAGTTCTCTTCAGAAGCCCTTCAGAACTTTGTGCCTCTTTCTTGAACTTTAAGAAAAACTTTGTCAAATACCAGCACTCATAGTCATAAGTAACTTCTTTTTAATGTTTGTATTGCAGCTCTGGGAGGGAAGAAGCCCTTGTCCAGGTCATAGGAGTGGCCCTTGTAAGAGACTGTGCTGGAACCGCTGAGGCCCGCGTATGTGAACGCAGCCACCTTTCGCCTTCTCCAAATTGCATCTTGTCATCCCACTCTGCTGTGCTGCACAGCGCGTAGAGGACCCAGTGGTTACTGGCCTCCTGCTCTTACCTGCTCTGAGTTTCTCCCCTCTCTGTCTCTCTCTTCTCCCTATTCATTGCTTTTCCCACTTCCCAATGTAACACCAACAGATGACGATTCATATTCTGGCGGTAACACTTAGTAGTTGTCTGATATGGGGTATGTTGCCCTTCTAGGCCTCAGTGCTCCCATCTTTAAAATGGGAGTAGTGATAGTACCAATGTCATAAGGTCACCATGAGGATCAAATGCATTAAGACCAGGTGTGTGTGTGTGTACACAGTATGTAGCATCATGGCTGGCACAGAGTAAGCACTCAACAAATGTCAGCTCTCGCTTTTGTAGTACCTGTGTGTCTTTCACCTCTGCTAGCCTGGGCTTGCTGGCAAACCTGGGGCAATATGCCTTCATTGGTTCTCCATGTGCCAGACTGGTTTTCACTCTTGCCAGAAGGTGTGTGAAAGTAGCAGCAGAGAAGGGACAAACAGCTTTCGTGGAGTTAAGGAGCCGGCAGGACTTTTTCTAAAGGAGATTCACTTTTCTTCTTTCCTATTTTCTAAGCCTCAACAACCCCTTAAGTTCAGGAACTAGCAGAAGCAGTTTCTCCTTGGAACATACTTTTATTTTTTATCTAAACCAAAGGTACAGTTTCAAATGTCTGTCTTCTGATTATAAATAGGACATGATTATTGAAAAGAATTTGGAAAAGCACAGAAAGTTCAAAGAAGAAGATGAAAATCACCTAGAATCTCTCATCTCAGAGATAACTACTAATAACATTTTACAATCTTTTTCACATACATATATCTTTACGCTGTTTAAAAGGGGACTCCTATCATTTTTTGTTTTTGTTATACTTTTATGTTTTGCTTTTTTCACTTATATAGTGAACATTTCCCAGCATTCAATATTCACCATAATTCATCATGTAAATATACCATAATTATTTCCATATTCTTCTATCATTTCCAATTGAAACAACCCTAAAACAAACATTTTTACCAGAAATCTTTTGTCCTCAATTCTGAGTATTTCTTCAGGATTAATTTCTGGAGGAGTATTGCTGGAGTCAGAAAGGATTATTCTACTTAAAACTCTTTATACATGTTGCAAAACTCTTGCAGAAATGTTGGCCCCCTTTCCAATCTCCTCAGCAAAGTCTAAGGGACCCAAAAGGTCCACTTTGAGTCTGGAGACACAGCCCCTCAATTTCTGAGTGGCGGTTGTCAAGGCTACTTACCGGAGCATTTGCGAGGGAGCGACACTGCTTCTGCGGTTTACTTTCTTCAAGAGAACCTCAGGTGTATGGAGGAGGCGTCACACTTCAAGCAAGTCCTGTAGGCTGACACTACAGTAAATTTCTCCGCCATCTTTTTACTGAACCCCAAGGGCACCAGCACTAAAACTGGGCGGCACGTGGAACAGCACCCTGAAACCCTCCGGTAGCTAACTCAGCCCTCACGTGTTACCTTCATGACATTGATCACAAGTAGTTACTTTTTCCTCACTGCTTCTCTTCCATCTCCCCATTGTGGTGCAAGTTCCATTAGGGACATGTCCTCTTATTCCTCACCGTAACCCCAGCACCTGGCCCTCTGCCCAGCACAGAACAGGTGCTCAGTAAATATTTGTTGAATAACCAAGTGATTCATCTTTGCCCTTCCAAAAGCCTCCTATACTGTGCCTGTCCCTCAAGTTTGCAAGAGTTGTTTTGGGGTCTGTAAACAGAAGTAAATTTTTAATAGTGACTTACAATATGCCCAGTAGTTATACCACCAAGCAAGATGAAGTTTCTTAACTGACATAGTCTATTTTGTCAACAAAATTCGCTGTTATTCACTAACTTCCCTGTTTAGAAAGTCCCTGCAAGGAGCCCCATAGCCCGAGGGGGTAGTTTCCCTGCTGTCCACCTGTTGCTGCACTGGAGCTCAGGGCCAGCTTACAACTGTCTTATTGGCCTGGGGACATCTCTGGGATTCCAATTCTAATGTAATACTGTCGCCTGTCCAGTCTGGACAGCTGAGCTATTCGCAGCCCCATGAGGCAAGCGCTAGCTACCAAGAGAATGGTTTGCAGTTGCTTGAAGTTGAGGTGCCCAAATTAAATGTATTTTCAGGAACCAAACTACCTGGGGTTGACTCCCAGCCTCTCCCTTCCTAATATGACTCTGGGTAAGTTAGTTAACCTCACTGTGCCTCAGTTTCCTCATCTGTAAAACAGGGATGCTAATGATATCTACTTCCTATTGCTTTCAGGAGGATTAGTGAGCTAATACACATAAAACACTTGGCATGGTGCCTCGCACGTAAGAAAGACCAATGATATTCACTGTGGTCACTGTCCGGTCCCCAGCCCTCATCCTTTTCTCAGGATATCACCTCCGTCCTCGGCCCTACAGTGGCTCCAGCTCTACTCCCTTCTCACATCTCAGATTTCGGTCATGCAACAGTAAAGACTTGTCCAGCACCAGCCACACGCCAGGCACTGCACTAAGTGCTAAGGACACAGTTGGCGCTTTCTTCTTGAAACCCAGCACAGGAGACAGACAGGC
The DNA here is from genome assembly GCA_963574885.1 of Lepilemur ruficaudatus. NCBI lineage: Eukaryota > Metazoa > Chordata > Mammalia > Primates > Lepilemuridae > Lepilemur > Lepilemur ruficaudatus. The sequence goes on along the minus strand of CAUYRT010009185.1, from coordinate 58,627 downwards.
GGTGAGGCAGTTCCAACGCGGCGTGCTGACGGCGAGAACGTGGGCCGCCACGGGGCACCTGCCCCAGGCGTGGCGGGCCAGGGAAGCCTTCCTGAACAGAGAGACCTGCAAGGTGAACAGAAATGAGGCAGCTGAGGGGGGCGCAGGAGACAAAGGTGAAGAAAATTCCAGAAAGAGGGAAGAGCACATAGAAAGTCCTGGAGACAAGAGAGATGGCAAGACCAGGGTGTTAGGAAGAGCTAGTCAGGACTGGAAAAGGAGTTGCGGAGGGTGGGAGGGGGCAGGGAGTCCTGAGAGATGAGGACGTTGAGCCCAGCAAGGCCGATCCTGTTAAGGCGTCTGAGGGCAACAGGGACACCTGAAGTGTGTCCCTGAAGTGTTTTGTGCAGGGGGGTGATGAGGCCATATTTCCATTTTAAAGCATCGCTCTGGCTGCTGAGTGCAGACTGCGCTGCATGGGGGTAAGAACGGAGCCACAGAGGCCAGTCGGGTTGGGAGGCACTAGGGTCACCAGGGCGGTGGCCCGATCCAGGATGCCAGCGGGAACTGGGCGTGGACGGGAACAGGTGGACTCGTGAGATGTGCGGAGGAACAGCAAGCCAGACCAGTGCTGGGCGGGACAGAGGGGCAGCGAAGCCATGGCCCTGTCCCAGGCCCTGGCCGCCTGTTCCTGGCTCCTGCAGTGCTCCAAGCCCGTCTTCCTCTCTGCACCCTCCACGCTCCCACGTGCCCTTTGCCTGGCAGCCAGATCCTGCGTCCCCAAATTAGGAATCCGTCAAACCTACCAGGATTCCTAATCATTGGCTTGGTCACCTCTGCTCACCTGGGGACACTGCATTTTTCCGCCCGCCTCACTCATCCGCACAGCTGGCCCGCTGCTCTCCTGTCTGCCTGGACGTGTCTTCCTGCTCTCGCGGTGCCTGCGTCCTTCCCGTCGTCAGGTCTCTGCTGAAACGTCGCCTCCTCCGAGCCGACTTCCCCGCGCTCTGCCGTTGCTGTCTCTCACAGCACCGACAGTCAGAACACACTTGTCTGTTTTTTGTCTGCCTCCTCCCTCCCGCTGCACACACACTTTGTCCATGAGGACAGGGACCCCGATGTCTTGTTTTCCATCGTCTCCTAGACATCTAGCACTACGTCTGACACACACTGGTGCTCTATAAGTATTTGTGCCATGAGTAATGAGTGCAGGAAGCACTTTGTCCCCAGCCATCAGTCAGAGCATTTCCCTTCCTAATCCAGCCCTTGTCTGCTTCTCAAACTCCATCTCCAACCTCATCCTTACACATGCACGCACGCACACACACCCCACACACATATACGCACACACAAGCACACACCCCACACACATACATGCACACACATGCACACACATGCACACACACCCCACACACATGCACACACCCATGCACATGCACGCACGTGCACACACCACACACACATCACACCACACATGTGCATGCATCCGCATACACATGCACACACTGCACACATGCACACACCCCACACACATGCATGTACACACACATGCACACACATCACACACGTGCATGCATGCACAAATACATACACCCCACGCACATGCACAGACCCCACACACATGCACGCACGGACACGCGTGCATGCACACCACACATGTGCATGCACATACACACATATGCACACATACACACATGCATGCACACACACATGCACACCCCACACACATGCACATGTGCGCACATGTGCACACACCCCACACACGTGCACACACCCCACACATGCATGCACACACATGCATACACACACCACACACTTGCATGCTCACACACACACATGCACGCACACACACATGCACACACATGCCACACACTTGCATGCACACTTTGGGCCCAATCTTACCAACCTACCATTCCCCATGTACCAAACCTTTGCACACATGTGTTCCCCTACAGCCCTCCTATCAGCCCAGTCAACTCCTATTGATCCTTCAAAACCCAGCTCAGACATTACTATTAATACTTTCAGGAAGCCTTTCCTCCACCAACCCATCACAACTAAGCTACTTTCCCCTTTCCCTCCTCCCTCTGAACTGTGACATTACTGCACCTGTATGTCACTGTAAATTTAAATCCTCTGCATGGCTCCCCTGCTAAGCTTGATAGCAGACTCCATCTTTCTACTCTGGAACCCCAGCCCCCTTGAGGTTTGTGAAATAATAATACAGTGTTACAGGTGTTACAAATCTTCCTCCTCTTCCTTCTGAAAGACCCACCCCGGCCTCTCAAGGCCTTTCACGCCAGCAGCTCTTCTGCTCTTGGCTGTGGCGCTGACTGCTGATTTGGCCAGGCTGGTGGACACAGCCAAGGGCCAGAGGCAAATCACAGTTCCTCTTTTCACTTCGTCCTCCACATTTTTATACGCCCATAAATCACGTGTACAGGGGACTTGATTCCAGCCACTGGCCCCGTCCCCAGGGCTCTATCAGTGAAGAAGGCAGTATTTCATGGGCCTTACAGGCACGTAGCTGTGCAAACAGCTGTCCACGCGCAGTGCGGTTCTTCCATAATAAAAATGCATATTGGGGACAGATGCGAGTGGAGAGGAGGATAAAGCGTTTGTTTTTTTTTTTCTGACCACAGTGGCATTTGGTCCACCTCAGCACACCAAGGACCAAGAGCCAGGAAGGCTCAGCTGTGGATACCTGAGGGGTCCAGCACACACAGTGCTTTCATCGGGGCAGCGAGTCCAGGACCACGTGGCGATCAGAGCCGCCTCTCCTCCCAAGAGAAAGCAGCTGCTCTGTCCAGTGCTGGAGAAAGGAAGTCCCTTCGTGGGCTCAAAAACAGGTCGCCTTGTTCTTTTTTTCCTCTCCTTTATGAATCTAGTCGCTGGAAAGGTCTGCATTGAACCTACCTTTGGCTACCTTCATAATTATGCACAAGGCAAGACGAAGCAACAACTGTAACTCGACACTCAGCAATTCAACTTAACCACCCCAAATAACTGACAGCGCGGGTATAAAACATCCGCAACAATGCCGGCCCGGTGGCTATTACGGTGATTTACTCTGGACCACATGAAGTTCAGCAGCCGGGAAAGAGGGCAGAGCCTTAAACGGTCTTTCATGCCGGTGTCGTAAATTCAGATCATTGCTTCAAAGGTGGTGCCAAAGTGTTGGTAACCCAAAGTCAAGGGGCCTAGGTTTTGTTTTCCAGGGCAAAGGGACACCATCAATGATGGGAGAGTTCTGTGGAGGTGACCCAGGGATGGGTTCCCGGCCACCTCTCCCCTAGCTTTGTCCCTTTGGCCTAGAGGAAGGGGCATAAAAGGTGTCAGTGGCCCCAATGCTCAGTAAATCACTGGGTGTGAACCAGCTGGGCTGGGTGACAGCCTTCGGGGGCCCTTTCTGCTGGAGGCCAAGCCCAGAAGGCCCCACACTCAGTGACCCCATCCATGGGTCACCAGGCCTGCTCCGTTACCAGAAGAGACCTCTTCCAGGGTTAGAAAGAGGTGACGGGCGGAGTCTTCAATTCCCCCAAAGAAGTGGCCTCCACCCTCTCTTTGGGTGGGACTTAGAGAAAAATACGACATGCTGAAACTGACCACTCAATAATCTCTAACATTTATTGAGCGTGGGCTTTATGCCAAGAATAGTGCTACTAAAAAAAAGAAAAGAAAAAGAACGGATTTTGTTCCAGAACCAAAAAGACCAATGAGAAAAAGTAGATATACTGTATGTGAAACAAGTGTCAAAGTCATTTATTGACAACAGCTACCATCTACTAAGGGAACACTTTGCCCCGATATTTACCTTGAGAGGGAAATATTATTACAACTGCCATTTTATAGGAATCGAAGTTTAAAAAACTGGCCCACAATCCCACAGCTAGTCATACCCGAGAGTGTGCCTGCTCTTTTATATTACATTGGTACGTTTAATTTATAGTTTAAATTTAGAATCGAGAGTGGTTTACACTTAGAGACCAGGTATTTTTAGGCATAAAGAACAACTGTTTTAACTACTTTTATGCATTTTTGGAAAAGAAATGCCTTTCCCTTTAGTTTATTGGATGTAGTAGAGAAACGGATTGGCCTAACTGCTCTCTCAAGCCCAGAAAGGCCCAGTGGTTCTGGGGCCCTGGGCTCTAACCCCACCCTAACACTCATTTGCTGTGTTACCTTAGTCAAGTCCCTTCCCCTTTCTGCGCTTTGGGTTCATCGTCTAAGATGAGGAAGCTGATTTCTCAGGTCCCCTAAAGTTTGAGTTTTAATTGGTGCACCGGGAGGGCAGCGGGTCACCTGGACATCCCAGCCTGAGTGTCACAAAACAGAATTTTTCTAGAGAAGTACAACCTAGAGAGCTATGTCATTCTGGGCCCTTTAGACTTTCTCTTGACTCACTGAGCTTGCAGAGCTAGATTTGTGCTATCTTCAGACCCTGGAAGAGCCACAAGTTTTATGTAGCAGAAGCTTCTGCACAGACACCACCGTAATGGCCTGGTCCACGGGCAACAAATGGGTTTTATCTTGTTTGTGTTGTATCAGTCAGGGTCCAGGCAGGGGTTAGGGATCACTGCAGTTATTTTAATAAACAGAAATTAATATAAAGAATTTTAACTAGATCTCCAAAAGGGTAAAAAGAGAACTCTAGGGTATCGTGGAAGTAGCAACTACCGGAGACAGCTACACCCATACAGCTGGAGGCCAAAGGGAATTATTAGAACGTAGAATGTTGGGAAAGAGGCCGCAGGGGCAGAACTCAGACCTCTGGGGCAGGGGCTGGCAGGCTGGGAAACAGGGAGGCTGGTTTTATGGATTTTGGGAAAACTACAAACCGGTTCAGCATTTGCTACAAGAAGAAACTGTTGCTGGGCGGGACAAACGGACAAGCACGTGGCCTTGATGACACCCACAGGGACCACAAGGCCAGAGCATGGAAGGGTGGTCCTCCTCCTCATCCTCCTCCAGCCGGCCCACTTCCCTTTAGCGCCCCCTGGTGGGCAGAGTCCCAGGCCCAGCATCAAAAAGCGGGTATGGAAGGGTGAGTTTGCAGCTGGGAGGCACCTTTGGGCTACCTGGCCCAGCCACCTGCCATCAGTTGGGTAGTAGTTTCCTGGGGTGTGGCACTGAGTCACGTGAGGCCTCGTCTGGGCTCAGCAGAAAAAAAATCTTGTGAAAATTCGGTGATGTTGGCCATAAGTCCAGAAAAGAGAAATGGTGGCATGAATGTCACATATTAGCCCTTTCTCTGGTGACTAAATTACCCGCCACAGTGAGCATGAGAGGTGAGCATGGCTTCCTGACTCCTAACAGCATGGACACGCCAAGACCATGGCCTCCACCGCCCCTCCACCGCCACCCTAGCCAGCTCCCACTGACCTAATGGCCACAATCAGGTGGTTGTGTCCAAAATCTGAAAGTAAAATTTAGACCCTTAACCCAGTTCCAACAAGGAGAGGCATGCTTTTAAAGGACACACGCCCCTGGCCACAGCCCTCCCACAGCCAAGGACATTCTTCTCATAGGACCACGGAAGGGGAAGAGTGGGGAGTGGAGGCAGCATCTCAGACAGCAGCGAGGGCCAGGCACTCCCCCAGGGACTCAGCCTAGACAACAGAGTCAGTTGGAAAGCTGGCAAGTCTTCGGAGACAGGTAATCGTGGGTTCAAATCCCAGGTTGGCCACTTTCTTGGTGTTTTGAATTAAGTACAATATACAATCTCTGTCCATAAATTAAGTGGGAATGATAACTCTGTATATTCTTTAAAATTCAATTTCATTTCGGTTTTGCTCATAATAAATAATTCTAGTCCTTTCCAAGGGAGTTCCAGGAGGGTGTTGGTGGAGTGCCAGAGCTAGCGTGTGTGGCTCACAGGGGCAGACCATGTGGGCCCTTCCCAATTCTGCATTCAGTGAGCACATGTTGGGAGCTTGCACACAGCCATGGGAGGAGTAAGTTAGCGAGTGCTACAAATCAGGAATTTGGGGTTTTTGTTTTTAGAGACCCAGATCACCAGTCTTCAGCCATGGCTCCACATAGATCACCCCCAAAATGATGCTTGTTTCTGTCTGCAAAGCATCTATGAAATGCCTCTCTCTTCCTCTTTCTGGGCCACCTTTGGGTCCTTGTCCTCTCACTGGACAGTTAGTGCAAAGCCCTTCCCTGCAGCTCTGTGGGGAAAGGGAACTCTCTCTGCTCACCTCACCACCTGGCTTTAGCCCTGGAGGCTTCTTTTTTTTTCTTTTTACTGTGAATAAAATCCTTCCCTCCTCATCCTCCTCAAATACTATTATTAATGTTTTTAAGCTTTTGGAAACAAACAGCCAGGAAGAACTGTCTCAAATCTACCTTGAGCTCAGGAGCACAGGGCGACTCTCTGAATGGAAGAAAGAGGAGGAGGGAAATACTGGAGATGGGGAAGAAAAGGTTAATATGGCAAAAATTTCAGGCCAAGAGCATATTTCAGAATTCTGAGCTTTTGGGTGTTTTCTACCGTTCGCTAATGGCTTTTTCACACTAGGCTGTTGAGGTTTGAAAGACAAGTAATGTCAGTAAAATGGCCTGTGCAGTGCCTAGCACATAGTAGGTCCTCAGCAAATGTGGCTTCTTTCACCCTGGTTGAGGCTCTGCCGAGCAACACAAGACTCAGAGGGGGAGAACGCCAGGAGTGGGCTCCTCATCCTTCTCTCCCTTGCACGGTGGCAGGGACTGTGATCCATTGGGTTGGGTCACATGACCCCTCCTTCGGGGCTCTGAGAAGCAGATACTCGTGCATTGATGAGTAAAAATCCCACATGCTCAAGTTAACATGAAATGTCCTCTTAGGTTAAACAGAAAGACCAAGGCAATATTTAATAAGTGACTAAAACCAGTAGTGCTCCCTCAGAGCGTGGAATCTTGGCAAGCCTCTGTCTCCTTGGATGGTTTCTGCTCAGTCCCTGTCCAAGCCTCCTTCTTGCCTGTGATTCCAGCTCTACATGTTTGGCCTGGTCAGTTTCATCCATAACCACAGCTGCCACGCACCCCCCACCTGCCACCCACTGATGAACCCAATTCCGTTCTTCCGTGTCCTGAACACCAGACTGTACCTGCAGCTGTGTTTTGAACATTCCCAACAGAGCTTTCCACAGACAGCCCCTCACTCCATATGACCCGTCTTGAACTCTTTGTCTTCCTCCTTCTCCTGACACTGACCATCGTCTGTGTCCTCTGTCCTGGTGAGTGTTTCGTCCACCTCTACTCACCCCAGACACTCTCATGCTTCACTGCCAGTAGATTATCAGGGCCTACGGCGCCCGTCCTTGACAGTGCCTGCTCCTGCAGCCCTTCTCTCCAGGCCTGTTAGAGCAGCCATCATTGCTCACAGGGACAACCAAATTCTCCTACACACTCCTCCTCCCTCTGCCTTCCTGCCCCGACCACTCCAATCCAGCCTTCACTACCTGAAACAAATCTGAATGTACTAAAGCTCCCTATTAAGTGGCTTTATATTACCCTTGCAGTCAAGTTAGAACTAGGCAGGACACTGTCCATGACGGGAGATAATGCCCTGAACTTCAGCCTCATTTATTTCCCCTTCTCGTGCTGCCCGTTGCCTGCTCCAGCCACACTGAACTTCATGTGCTTTCCGGTTCCTTCTGCCTATGGCGCCATTTTTCTCTTTTTGCACTTGGCAAGCCATACTTATTTTTACAACTCCATTTCCAGCACCTCCTCTCTGAAGCCCTCCTGGATTGTTTGATCAGATTCAATAAGCCCCTTCTAGAGTTGACTTCTGCCCCCTTTTGGGGCCTCCTTTTCTCTTTGTCTCCCACAGAACAACTCTTCCTTTACACATCTGTCTTCACCTCTATACTGGGCTCGTTGAGGGCAGGCAGAATTAGACTGTTGTAAGGTTGTTGTATTGTGAAGTGGGAAGTCAGAAGGATGGAGTGTCAAGTGTGAAGGGTGATATACAAAGTGTGAGGTGGTAAAATCAACTCTAAACAGATGTGGATAAGTTAAAGATGCATTCTGTTAGCCCTAGAGAAACCAACTGAAAATATTTTTAAATGTACAGTTAATAAACAAATAAATTAAATTTTAAAATATCAAAAGTATTTGGTTAACCCCAAAGAAGGCAGACAAGGAACAGCAAAGAAATAAAAAACTGAATAAACAAGTGAAAAACAAGTAGCAAAACAGATTCAAACACAGCCGTAGCAATAATCACTTTAAACGTAAAAACCCCAATTAAAACATAGAGAGTGTCCAAGTTGATTAAAAAGTAAGAATCAAATATACGCTATCTACAACAAATACATGTTCATTATGAAGACACAAATAAGTTAAAAATAAAAGGGTGGAAAAAGATTTACCACGCAAACAGCGTAAGTCTAGAGGGGCTATATTACTATCACGCAAAGGAGACTTCAAGACCAAGAGTACTCCCGTGACCGCCCACCAGGATTCATTTTGTCCCCTGCGCAGAAAAAAACCAACACACTGAGACGGCAGAGGCTGCAGCAGAGAAAGAGTTTAATAATAGCTGAGCAGCTGAATGAGGAGACGGGAGCAACCCTTCAAATTCGCCTCCCCGAAGGGTTCTAGGCTGGGGTTTTTATAGGACAGTCTGTGGGCAGGGCCTAGGGAATTGGCATTGTTGATTGGGGGGAGGGGGTGTAAAATCATAAGTATGTAGAAACTGTGTCCTTGTGCTGAGTCAGTGTCTCAGGAGGGGCTATAGCATCGATTGAGTTAGTTCCACAGGATGAGTGACTGGCCCATTTGGCAATCAGTGGGCCCACTGGAATGCAGGGTCTTGAAAATATCTTAAAAAACAGTCTTAGGGCCGGGCGTGGTGGCTCAGGCCTGTAATCCAGGCACTCTGGGAGGCTGAGGTGGGCGGATCACTAGAGGTCAGGAGTTCGAAACCAGCCTGAGCAAGAGCGAGACCCCCGTCTCTACTAAAAATAGAAACAAATTAATTAGCCAACTAAAAATATATAGAAAAAATTAGCCGGGCATGGTGGTGCATGCCTGTAGTCCCAACTACTAGGGAGGCTGAGGCAGAAGGATTGCTTGAGCCCAGGAGTTTGAGGTTGCTGTGAGCCAGGCTGATGCCATGGCACTCTAGCCTGGGCAACAGAGTGAGACTCTGTCTCAAAAAGAAAAAAAAAAACGAAAAACAGTCTTAGGTTTCACAATAAAAGGAAAAGGGTCAATACACCAAAAAGACATAATTAATCCTAAATGTCATGCACCTAATAATGCAGTTTTAAAATACGTGAACCAAACTCTGACAGAATTGAAAAGAGAAATAGACAAATCAGAAATTTTTGTTGGAGATTTTAACACAATTTTTTAAAAATACTTACTAGCACAAGTCAGAAAATCAGCAAGGATATAGATGAATTGAATAACGTTATCAACCAACTTGACCTAATTCATATTTGTAGAACATTCCACCCAACAACAGCAAAATGCACATTCTTTTCAAGTATACATGGAATATTTGCTAAGATAGAATATATACTTGGCTATAAAACAAGTTAATGTATTTGGAAGGGTTCAGGCTGGGTGTGATGGTTCACACGTGTAATCCCAGCACTTTGGGAGTCCAGGTGGGATGATCACTTGAGGCCAGGAGTTTAAGACCAAACCTGGGCAACATAGTGAGACCTCGTTTCTAAAAAAAAATTTAATTAGCTGGTCACAGTGGCATGCAGCTATAGTACCAGCTACTCGGGAGGCTGAGGCAGGAGGATCACTTAAGCCCAGGAATTCAAGGGTGCAGTGAGTTATGATCGTGCCACTGAACTCCATCCTGAGCCATAGACCTATAAAACTACACTTATTAAGACTTATTAAGATGGTGAGGAATTGGTGTAAAAACAGATAAATAAACTAGTGGAACAAAATGGAGTCTAGAAATAGACCCACACATATATGGACAATTTATTTTTTATAAAATTGCAAAAGAAAATCAATGGAAAAAGAAGAACTTTTCAAGACTGCTGCAGGAACAATTGCATATCCATATGCAGAAAAATAAAATTTGATCCATACCTCAAACCACATACAAACATTAATGAAATGTAGAATCTAAAACTATAAACTTCTAGAAGAACACATAGGAGAGAATCTCTGTGATTTTGGGTTAGGCAAAGGTTTGATTGATATGACACTAAAAGCATGATCCAGTAAAGAAAAAATGTATAATCCCGATGTTGGCAAAATTAAAAACTTCTCTTTGAAAGATACTGTTAAAAGAATGAAAAGACAATCCACATAATGGGAGAACACATTTGCAAGTCACATACATGACTTGTACTCAGAATATATAAAGAACTTTCAAAACTCAACTAAAAAGAAAACAAATCCTCCCTCCTGCCAAAACGGGCGAAAGATTTGGCACTTCACTAGAGAAGATATATGAATGGCAAATACAGTACTCGCATGAAAAGATATTCAATATCATTTGTTATTAAGGGAAGGCAAATTAAAACCGCCATAAAATATCACTGTACATCTATTAGAATGTCTAAAATCAAAATGACCACACCAATTACGGGAGAAGAGGTGGAACAAACAGAACTCTCTACACTGCTGGTGGGAATGTAAAATGGAACGTGACTTTGGAAAATAGTTTGGAAGTTTCTTTTTTACAAGCTAAACATATGCCCACTATATGACTTAGCCATTTCACTCCTAGGGTGTTTACTTACGAGAAATAAAAGCATGTGTCCATACAAAGACTGGTACGTGAATGTTCTCAGCATCTTTATTTGCAATGGCCAGAAACTGGAACCTAAGTGTCCATCATAGATGAATAGGTAAGTACAATGGAGTACTACTCAGCAATAAAAAGAAACAAGTTATTATATACAAAAAACACGGGTGAATCTCAAAATAATTATAATGAGTAAAAGAAGTCAGCAAAAAAAGAATACACTGTATGATTCCGTTTATATGAAACTGTAGAAGATACAAACTAATCTCTAATGACGGAGATTGGATGGGTGTTTCCTGGAGACAAAAGGAGCAGGGTGGAACAGCAGAGAGAGATTATAAAGCACTACTGGAAACTTGTATGGGTGATAGATGTGTTCACTGTCAAGCCAGGTGTGGTGGCACATGTCTGTAGTCCCAGCTATTTGGGAAGCTGAGGCTTGAGCCCAGGAATTCAAGTCCAGCCTGGGAAACCTAGCAAGACCCTGTCTCAAAAAATAAATAAATAGCTATGTTTACTGTCTTGATTGCGGTGATGATTTTACAGGTGTATACCAATGTCAAAATTTATGAAATTATGTACTTTAATATATATCATTTATTGTGTGTGAACCATTTTTTACTAAAGCTGTCAAAATAATAAATATAAACATAATCAATTTTTAAAATCTGCCCAGCATCAGCGTTTTCCTTCAGAATTTCTTGCAGCAGCTGTTTGCCTGCTCGCTTCCCCTCTCTGCTGTGTAGAGCATGGGCTATGGGCTGGAAGGGCTCCACCCCTGAGCCCCATGAAGCTCCAGGGCCTTTCCAGCTCCCGCCCTTCAGCCCCCAGAAGATTCACTGGAAAGGAAAAGCAAACCCCCAACCCCTACCTTTGCAGCCGCACCCCCGCCCACCCTCCTGCCCTTCTCAGCATGTGGGTCCAATTGCCCTCCCAGTTTATCTGTTGTGCCCAAGCTAGAGAGTCTGCAGTGGGCACCCCCTTCCACTTGCTCCAGGCTCTTCTTCTACCTTCCTGGATGAGGACAGCACCTCCAGTGCCCTTCTTGAGCTCTCAAAGCCCCACCTGCCCCCTCTGTCAGTCCCTTCTGGGGAGGTGCCCCGCCATCACTCCATGGAGATTGAAACAATTTGGTTCTCACTTAAAGCTTCTGTTTGCCTCGAGGAGTTTGTCACACATGCTAATGAACAGCCGGTTGACAGAACAGAGCCAAGGACACGGGGAGCAGAGTTGGGCCCTAATGAATTCTTCTAGGCGGCTGTGCTGATAAGATGCAGACAAACAAGGGACCCGGACTTGCCTGTGTCCGGGACTCAGGTCGTTTCCTGTCCCTGATCAGCGCAGCTCCCAGGCTCTGCGTGCAAGGCGGGGACGGAAGCCTTTTTAGCACCAGGGATCGTTTTCATGGAAGACAATTGTTCCACAGATGGAGGGCAGGGGAATGGTTTGGGCTGATTCAAGCACATTACATGTATTGTGCATTTTATTTCTATTATGACATTGTAACATGTAATGAAATAATTATACAACTCACCAGAGGTTGGGGAGCTCTGTTGTAGCATATTCCGAAAATAAAGAACACAGAAGAAAATTGAACCTCATGTGATCCCATCCCCCAGAGATAATGATTTTCATTTTGCTTTCATTTCTTCCTTACCTTTGCTGTGCATGTTTGTAAAAGAAAGCGTAGAGTCAGCATCATAATAGCATTTACTGAGCAAGTGCTTATTGTGCACTAGACTATGCTGATCACTTCACATGGATTATCTCATTTAATTTTCACAGTAATTCTGAGTGATGATGTAATTATTGCCCCCCATTTTATAGATGGAGAAACTGAGGCTTAAAAGTTAAGTACTTTGTCCATTGTCATCCAGCAATTAAATGGTGGAACTTGGATTCCAAACCTGGAGATCTGATTCCAAAACCACCACTCTCCTTCTTACTGCTTTAAAAGTGACTAAATATCCTGTGAATATCTTTCTAAGTCCTTAGCCTTCAGAGTTACCTTTAATGACGACATAGTACTCTGTTGTTGAGAGGTACCATTATTTGCCCAATCTCCTGTCAGTGAACAGAGGCTGTTTTCAATGTTTTCTATAATACATTCTCCAATCAACATCATTATAGTTAAATATTTGTTCAAAAACTAAAATCAAAGTCCTTGGGTTAAAGCATATGTATAATTTTGAGGCTTTTGATACATATTGCCAAGATTGTCCTCCAAAAATAATGAGCCAAATTATACTTCCTACATCCTCACCCACACTAGAATACAAAGCATTCTTCATCCAAGTGATTAGAGGCCGCTCAAATTCTGCCACATGAATAATAAAATTTAGATTCATTAGGGGATTGGGGTAGCTCGACCTTTGCCCGTGGAAATTCCATCCCCCCATAGCAGAAGGGCCAGAGCCAGACACTGAGCAGAGCGGAGCGTGGGGCAGAGAGAACAAGAACAACTTCTGCTTCATTGAACCAGGTCAGTAATTCTAAAGCTCTCAGAAAAATGCCTTGGTTTCCTCACTGTCACGGAACAGTCACTGCAGTGACCGAAAGGGAGAGTAGTGTGTGGAATGTCCCTGGGTCCCCTGGCTGCTGAGCCCAGCAGGAGGTGGCTGGAGCAGGAAGAGGACAGAGCCTGGGGTTCTCATCTCAGCCCTGGCATTCCTCATGCGCATGCACAAAAGGAAAACCCCAATTAGTTAAAAAGTTAAGCAGGGGTCAGGCACGGTGGCATGTACCTGTAGTCCCAGCCACTAGGGAGGTTGAGGTTGGAGGATCACATGAGCCCAGGAGTTCAACGCTGCAATGCGCTATGATTGCATGTGTGAGTCTGAATAGCCACTGCACTCCAGCCTGGGCAACACAGCAAGATCTTGTCTCTAATGAAAAGATAAATAAACAAAACAAGAAGAAGAAAGAAAGAAAGTTAACAAGGGCCTCAGTATTTCCGCTCAGATGGTCCAGGACTGTGAAGGCCATGGAGAAGGAACATGACTGCAGCTTCCAGGGTGTTGGAAATAGTAGCTGCAGGTAAACCCTGAGCTCCAGGAAGACCCCAAGAGAAAGCTATCGGCACTAGCACTTCCTGGACTGGCTCAGAGCTTCAAAGGGCACCACTAACCATTGTTAAGTGGTACAAGCATTTAAAAAAGTTTATACCTAAAAATGTGATAAGTAAGCCATAGGGGATCACTTACTCTGTTAATTTTTTATCCCATGAAAGACACATTTCTGCTTAGAACAGAGAAAGAAAGAGAGAATAAAAATCCTGTGTTCCTGATAAAAGCCATATACAACAAGCCCACAGCTAATATCATACTGAATGGGGAAAAACTGAAAGCCTTTCCTCTAAGATCTGGAACCAGACACAGATGCTCACTTTCACCAATTTTATTCAAAATAGTACTAGAAGTCCCAGCCAGAGCAATTAGACAAGGGAACAAAAGAAAAGGTGTCCAAATTAGAAAGAAAGAAGTCAAATTATTCTTGTTTGCAGATGATGCAATCTTATATTTAGAAAAATCTAAAGACTCCACAAAAAAAAACTATTAGAACTGACAAATTTAGTAAAGTTTCAGGATACAAAATCAACATGTGAAATTCAGTAGCATTTCTAAATTCCCACAGTAAACAATCTGAACAAGAAATCAAGAAAGTAATCCCATTTACAATAGCTACAAATAAAATAAAATACCTAGGAATAAAATTAACCAAAGAAATGAAATATCTCTACAATTAAAACTATAAAACATTGATGAAAGAAATTGAAGTAGACATAAAACAATGGAAAGATATGCCATGTTCATGGCTTAGAAGAATCAATATTGTTAAAATGTCCACACTACCCAAAGCAATCTACAGATTCAATGCAATTCCTATCAAAATACCATGGACAGTCTTCACAGAAATAGGAAAAAAAATACTAAAATGTGTATGATCCACAAAAGACCTAGAATAACCAAAACCATCCTGAGCAAAAAACAAACCTGGAGGTATCAAATTACCTGACTTCAAATTATACTACGGAGCTGTAGTAACCAAAACATCATGAAACTGGCATGAAAACAGACACATAGACCAATGAAACAGAATAGACCCAAAAATATATCCATGTATCTACAGTCAACTCATTCTCAACAAAGGTGCCAAGAATATACATTGGGGAAAGGACACTTCAATAAATGGAACTGGGAAAACCAGATATCCGTATGCAAAAGGATGAAACTAAACCCCTATTTCTCACCATATACAAAAACCAAATCAAGGCCAGGCACGGTGGCTCACCCTGTAATCCTAGCACTCTGGGAGGCCGAGGTGGAAGGATTGCCTGAGCTCAGCAGTTCAAGAGCAACCTGAGCAAGAGTGAGACTTCATCTCTACTAAAAATGGAAAAATTAGCCAGGCATTGTGGCACGCACCTGTAATCCCAGCCATTCAGGAGGCTGAGGCAGGAGGATTGCTCAAGTCCAGGAGTTTGAGGTTGCAGTGAGATACGATGACACCACTGCACTCTACCCAGGGTGACAGAGTAAGACAACTCTGTCAGAAAGAAAGAAAAGAAAGAAAGAAAAAGGAAAGAAAGAAAGAAAGAAAGAAAGAGAGAGAGAGAGAGAGAGAGAGAGAGAGAGAGAGAAAGAAAGAAAGAAAGAAAGAAAGAAAGAAAGAAAGAAAGAAAGAAAGAAAGAAAGAAAGAAAGAAAGAAAGAAAGAAAATGGCCAGGAGTTTGAGACCAGCCTAAGCAAGAGCAAGAGACCCCAACTCTATAAAAAAGAGAAAAGTTAGCCAGGAATGGGGTTTGAGCCTGTAGTCCCAGCTACTTAGGAGGCTGAGGCAGGAGGATCCCTTGAGCCTGGGGTTTGAGATTGCAGTGAGCTATGATGGCACCACTGCACTCTAGCCTGGGAGACAGAGCAAGACCCTATCTCAAATTTTAAAAAATGGATTAAAGACTTAAATCTAAAACCTGAAACTATGAAACTGCTAGAAAGAAACATTGGGGAAACGTTGTAGGACATTGGTCTGGGCAAAGATTTCTTGAGTAAGACCTCAAATGCACAGGCAACCAAAGCAAAAATGGACAAATGAGATCACATCAATCTAAAAACCTGCACAGTGAAGGAAACAATCAACAAAGTGAAGTGACAACCCACAGAATGGGAGAAAATATTTTCAAACTACCCATCTGACAAGGGATTAATAACCACAATATGTAAGGAGTTCCAACAACTCAAAAATAAGGAAAAAAAAACAAATAATCTGGTTACAAAATGGGCAAAAGCTCTGAATAGACATTTCTCAAAAGAGAACATAAAAATGGCTAAAGGGATATGAAAAAATGCTCGACATCACTAACCATCAGAGAGATGTCAATTAAAAGTTCCCTTTGCAAAAGTTCCCTTTAACATATTTGTTAAAATATCATAATATGCCTATTCTATGCCAGCTAATATGAAAACCATATAATTTATGAAATCCCACTAAGAAAAAAATCCTACTCTTCTCAAAATAATGGGGAAAAATGACAGAACTCTTCTAGACAATATGCATAGGCAAACAGCATTTGCTAACGAAAAAAATCCAATCCTCTCTTAAATAATTTTAACACAACAGCAGCGGCACCTTCCCAACTCACAATATCTTATCTATTCTCTAGAAACGTTGGAAGGCCCACTCTTACCATGCCCGAGGGTAGACAACTGACCGCAGCTGGTACAATCACAGGGATTGGGATTTGGACGTGAGACAGTTTACCAGTCTCAGCAAGAGGATGGAATGACGGGTAGCTCTACCCACTAGCTCCAGTGTAGCAGGTCCTGCCTGTGGTCCTGGAAGAGAGAAAACCATCAGTTCTACAAACATGTCTCAGCTCGTCTTATGAGCTGGATCTGGGGAACCAAGGATGACCTGATAGGACACGTGGACTTGGTCTTCCAGGATTCTGGACTTGGTGAGGAAGCAGATGTGTCATCAGATCACTGGCACCGTCCTGGAGGGGCCCTGCCAGGAACACTAGAAGGACTTGGATAAGCGCTTGCCCCTGGACTTAGTTCCTCATCTAGAAAACAATCGAAGTGACTCTTCCCGCTTCACAGCCTGTGGCTTCTGAAGACAAAAGCCACCTGACTGGAGGTTGGGAGGCAAATTTTCATTCGCACCTGTTATGGACTGAATATTTGTGTTCCCCTACAAAATCTACAGCTGAAGCCCTGCCCCCCGTGTGACTGTATTTGGAGATAGGGCCTGTGAGGAGGTGATAAAGGTTAAAAGGGGTCAAAAGGTTGTAGGGCTGGTGTCCTTAGGAGACCAGGAAGAGACACCAGACGTTCTGTCTCTCTACCATATGAGGACACAGCAAGAAGGTGGCCATTTGCAAGCCAAGTGTAGAGCCCTCAGCAGGAAGCAAACCAGCCGGCACCTTAGTCTTGGACTTCCTAGTCTCCAGACTGTGGAAAATAAATCTCTGTTGTTTAAGCCACCCAGTCTGTGGCACTCAGTTATGGCAGCCCAAGCTGACGAAGACACCTCTTCTTCTTCAAACGTGGGCAGAAGGGACTCTCTTAAAAATGATGATATTTGCCCAACGACACATCCTGAAAGCCCCCTGAATGCACACAGCCTGCTTCCAAGGACAGCAGCCACCAACTTCCCAAGAGGTGTGAGCAGGGAGCTTCTTCTGGAAGCCCTGAAACCAGCCCTGCCCCCAGCCCTTGGCCACCCACTACCAGGATCCCGGAGCTGACAAAATTCACGGCAGATGCTCCGGCAGATGCTCCGGGCGGGACTCAGCCTCCTCTGGTGCATTTCTGCCTGCTTTCCTGGTGGGCAGAAGAAGCCACACTCACAAATGGACAGCCTTTGGTGCATGAGGCACAGTCCCGGACTGCCAGGCCAAGGAGAACCGGTGCCTGCTGAGCGGTTCCTCCCAGGCTTCCCTGCTGCAATGTGAGGCAAGTGCCAGACGGACCCTGTGGAGTGTCAGGAACTGGGGGACCCTAGGCTCCTCCCCAAACCAGGCTGCAGTCGCACCCAATTTACACAGGGGCTCCTTCTCTCCTCTCCCTTCATCTAAGCTGACCCATTCATTGCCTCCCTAAAGCTCATAAAATGCTGTTTCATGGCACTGTGTTTTCATTCATGCGAGAAGACCACCATGTTCGTTAGGATGGAAGACAGATAAAGCAGATCTTAGTTTTGTCTCTTTTAATAACGAAAGCATGATTCCTCAAATCCAATTTTTTTCTCTTTTGTTTTAGTGTCCCAGCTTCCCTTTATAGTTCTCTCTCTCTCAGGCCCGCATCAAACTCTGTGCCTTTTGGAGTTACCTCCTGAAGAATCTTTAAAAAACAACAAAAGTCCCTCTGTCCCCCCTTGGCTTCTGTCATCCTGGCTCCCAGCTCCTGTCCTACCCCTCTGGCCAGTCCAGCTCCAGCTCATTCCCCTTCTCCCAGCTGACATCCTTCCCTCCCTCCAAACCTGTCTCCCCACGTGGAGCTTTCCAGAGAAGCAGAACTGCCTGGCACCTGCCTGTGGACATTTCCACCTGGTGTCCTATGGTTCTCCACCACGTGGGCCCAGACAGACCTCAGCGTCCCTTCCCCAAACCAGCATCTGCTCCTGGTCCCCAGCTCTCTCAGGGACCTTGCCTGTGCCTCATCACCACGGCTCTCAAGCTTGGGCTCCTCCTGCTTTGGGATCTAGAGTTACCGTGAACCGAGGTAACTTACATAAATATAAATCACCTAGCACAGTGCTGGCCTGTGCCAGACAAATGTTCATTCATCTCCTCTTCCCTCACTGCTTCAACCCTGTTCTCCACCATGTGGTTCATCCTCTAGGGACAAATCTGATTTCGAGAGTCACAGTTTGCCAAATACACCCTGCAATTTTCTACTTCCCATAATCCAGCTGCAGAGGTAATGAGCGTCTTTCCCCACCCCATCTTAAACCAAGTTGATATTGTATAAAATTATCTGGTTATTTTGGTTTATCTAAAATATTCAGATCAGGAGGATACCTGAATTTTTTTTAAATAATTATGATTTTTTTAAAGCTTGTCTCAGGAAGTTTTTATAAAACAAAGTAGAAAGAACTCATTCCTCATTATCCTTCCTTCCCACTCTGCTTTTGGAAGGATTTGCAATTCAGATTGAGTATAAACTCTATTTTCACTTAGAAAAACACATTCCCTCTAGCAAAGAAACTCTTTTTTGAATAAATCCCTGCAAAGGAGCCATATCTTTATATTTTATATGTGCAACAATTTAATAAGAAAATGCTATTAATCTCTTTTTCTTTTCTTATTCTTTTCCATCCTTTCTTTAATGATGGAAATTTAGAACTGCACAACCCACAATCACACACACACTTCCTTTGTCTTTTCAAATTTCTTCCCAACAAAACCCCACAGATGACAGAGGTCAGGTTTAATTGATTTTAGCTTAGGGCCAGATCCTCAGGGTCAAAATGAAACAGAAAATTGAAATAAACCCCATAACTTTGGCTGAATTATCTTGATAGTTGCCTGAATTTCTGTATCCCCCAAGAAGAATTGCTTTCAGATCAATATGGAAGAAAAAGCATTCTTCTTGTGTGTTGGTAAGTCAATGGGACAAATGGTTCTGGGGTGTCCAGTGTGTGGGCTCTGGAGGCAGACTGTCTGCTCTGAACCCTGACTGTGTCCCTTAACCAGCTGAGAGACCCTGGGTTCACCTGCTGATATCTCTGAGTTTCAGATTTCTCATTTGGGACTGTTGTGAAGATTAAATGAATTAATTCAAGTAAAGCAATGAGGACAGTCCCTGGCACATACTAAGTGCTCAGTAAAAATAGGAATCATTCCAAACAAAATAAGCGCCAGCTCCACATACTACCAGCCTGGAAGCAGTGCAGTGTAATCATTAGATCCTTTTACTCCGATGGCCTGGGTTCAATTCCTGGCTCTACCACTTCCTAGCTGTGTGACTAAGCAAGTTGCCCAACCATTGTGTGCCTCAGTGGCTCCATTTGTACAACAGGCCATTGAAAATTGTATCCACATTACGGATATTGTCATGCGTGTGAAATGAGAAAATGTGAAATATTCAGTTGTATAGTAAATGCTCAGTGAATTTTGGCTGCTATTTTTCCTTGCGTGCTACAAAAATAAGGTTGATTAACTCGGAACTGTTTCCCCAAACTCATAGAGGTTTTCAGAAGGGTAGAGTTGTAAGATTTTTCCATTTTAGTTATCAATTAGGGGTCAAATAGTGTAAGAATACAGCTCCTATTGGCAGGGCACCCAACCCCACAGAGGGGGGCAACAAGGCCCCTTAGACAAAGAGAGGTCAGACATTCCCTCTCCTGCAATTGGCGGGCAGAGCGAAGCACGTGGCTTGGGCTCAGCCAATCAGATGCTCACAAATGGCAACAGGGCCAGTTGCTTCTGAAAGTAGAGAGAGGAAAGGGTGCAGATCGGAAGGATGGGTTGAAAGGGGAGACTGATATCCCATCTCTGGAATCTCACCCATTTCGACCACAGCCTCCATTGTTTCTCAATGCTAAACTTCTTTATATATATATATTTTTTTGAGACAGAGTCTCACTCTGTCACCCGGGCTAGCATGCCATGGTGTCAGCCTGGCTCACAGCAACCTCAAACTCTTGGGCTCAAGCGATCCTCGTGCCTCAGCCTCCCAAGTAGCTGGGACTACAGGCATGTGCCACCATGCCTGGCTAATTATTTCTATATATATCTTTAGTTGGCCAATTAATTTGTGTCTATTTATAGTAGAGATGGGGTCTCACTCTTGCTCAAGCTGGTTTCAAACTCCTGACCTTGAGCAATCCACCCGCCTCGGCCTCCCAGAGTGCTAGGATTACAGGCGTAAGCCACCGCACCCAGCCTAAACTTCTTAATTACAAAATAAACACATATTCTTTACAACCAGATGAAACATCTGTAAATGCATTCAGAAAGTGTGAGTAACCACCTTGCAAAGTATCCTCCTCAGTTCCCCACCATTAGCTAGTTCCTCTGTAACTTATTCTCCCTCTGTAACAGTGTGTCATTGCCATTTCTCAAGGTCCATCGATATCTATTGTATCACTCCCCTATGGCCCCATAATTTTTCATAATATTAATATCAATGCGCCACTATTTTTTCAAACGCTCCTCTTTGGACAGGCACCTTTTTAGATATTCATTACAATTTTAAATGCACACGCTCAGGGACCTGGCAACTGCACCTCGGGGAATCAATCCTACAGAAATAACGCACTGGTTTACACATAAGACTGCACATGCAAGGATAATTACTGTGCATTGCTCGGAGTGTCAGCAACTGGAAACAACCCAAATGCCCAGCAAGCTCCCCCTGTCTGCATTGTTTATGGCATTTTGTTTAAGAAGAGGGGAAATTTCAACTGTAAAAAGTGTTTTATGAAAACCACTACTCAAACTCAGGTGAGAGTTGGGACTTTTAGGTTCTTTCCAATGGTAAAATTTTAGATGTCTTTCCTTTTGGGAGCCGGGGAGGAGGCTGGAAGAAAAATAAGACGTGTAAGTCAAGGTCAGGTTACCACTGCACAAGTGAGTCATTGTTAGGTCTATTTGACTTACGCACAGAGGCAGCAAATCTGAATCCTCAGAGAGCCCAAGTCCAGATTTTCCTTCCATCCAGAGATTCTCAAACCTTAGCGTACATAAGAGTCACCTGGGACTCTTGTTAAACTGCAGATGGATTCATTAGCTCTGGGGTGGGGCCCGAGGTGGTGCATCTCTAACAAGCAAGCAGGTGATACGGATGCTGTGGGTCTGTGGACCACACTTGGAGTTGTAAGAATCAGACCAATCCATATCTACTGTTCGAACTGAATCCCAGGACTCTCCAAGTTGTAGCAGTGAAAGCCCGAATCCCAAGAAACCCCTGAGTCCCAGGCAAATCAGGACAGTTGATCCCCTAGTGGTTGGATTAGCTCAAGGTCAGATGACTCAGAGGCCTGAAAATATAAATGAAGTTGTCTGGTTGCAAACCTTGGCAAACAGAAGGGCTTAGACACCTACTCGCTCAGGCTCTACCCAAGAGTCTGTAACTTGCAACTTTTGGCCTAGATGACCCCTCTACTACATCAGCTGAGAAATTCTGTAACACATGTTTTCTAACGGCAGCTGTAAGTGTCCATGGGTGATGGGTCACAATGAAAATATTAGAAATTGAGGACCACTCAGAAACAAGATGAAAATGATTCAAAGAGAAGGCAGGGAAAGAGTCCATATAGGCACTTGAAAGCTCACTGTGCCAGCCTCCAAGATGACCCCAAGTGATGCTCATCTCCTGGCATTCACGCCCTTGTGTGCTTCTCTCCTACATGGGACACAGCTAGTCTGTGTAATCAATAGGATATCAGGCACATGATGAGTGTGACTTCCAAGACTAGGCTATAAAACACATGGAGGCCTCTATCGTGTTGAGGATTTTGGGGTCACTTGCTCTAGGGGAAGCCAATTACCATACCATGAGGATACCTATGCAGCCCCATGAGAAAATCACATTGTGAAGTCCTGAGGCCACCTCGCCTGCCAGTAGTCAAATGAATAAGCCACCTTGGAAGGAGATCCTCCAGCCCTTGTGAAGTCTTCAGGTGACTGCAACCCCGGCCAACATCTGAACTGCAACCTATGAGAGACTCTGAAACAAAGCCACTCAGCCTCAGTGAAGCCACTCTTGACTGAGCACCCTAAAACTCCCTGAGGGTCAAAGACCCAAGAAGTTGAAACCTGGCAGCCAGCAGGGCCACAAGTTTCATTTTGCCTGCACATTTTTTTTTCAATGTGATTAGCCACCAACATCTAAAACCCAAGATATTCTCATGTTAATATTTCAGAACCTCCTAAAAAGCTAAAAGAGCTTCAAACCAAGGTCCTCATTCCTACAGGTCAAGGATGGGTGAGCCTTGAGCAGCAACTGCCCATGGTGGGGGTTACTTGTGTTCCCCGCATCAACACACCCCCCAGCTCCTGTCTCTCCACGGGGCTCAGTGCTTGTTAACATCACCTGCCAGCCCTCCTAAGTCTATGATCCTTAACTTACAGATGAGAAACTTTTTCACCAGTGGTACTCAAAGCATGGTCCCGGAACCAACAGCATCGGCATCACCTGGGAACTTGCTAGAAAAGCAAATTCTTGGGTCAACTCAGAAACTCTGGGGTGGGGCCCAATAATGTGTATTTTAACAAGCCATCCGGTATGATTCTGATGCCTGAAAAAAATCTGAGAACCCCTTTTCCCAGGTAAGACTTCTTGCCTTTGAAAACCATTTTGTGCCATTCAGTGGAAGGGGCTCGGCTCTGAGGGTCCAGCTGTCCCAACATGCTGACCTAGGCCCTAGCCCCACCAGAAATGCCAGCTGTACCCTCTCCCAGGCTTCCTGTCAAATCCGTGGAGGCCACAAACCCCCAAGTTCTCCCAGCACCTGGGAGAGCCCAGGTACACTCTCAGGGGTACAGTGAGAACCTGGTAACAATTTGGTTTCAAGTAATCTGCTCACCTGGCTTTTTGTCCCGCCACATGTATATGAATAAACAATATAGTTGTTGTTTTTTTTAATGGAGGACCAAGTCCTACAGTGTGCTGGGCACATTCTTTGCTGTAAGGTTCTTTGAACCTTGGATTTCTCAGCGGCAAAATGAGGTGCTCAGATAAGCTGTCCTCAGCCTCCAGCTCTAAAGTCTGTGACTAATTGACAGTAAATGAACCTTCCATTTCAGAATATCAAAAGCCCTCATCTATCCAATAAGTCACCGTTTTGTTGGACAGCATGTCTGTACTTAATGAATCAATGCATCAATTTGTACTTAAAGAATTTGTTTTCTCAAGTATCTATTGTAAGCAAAGCAGCTTGTCCTCTTTTCACAATGTGTTTAAGTGAACCGCTCAGTGACTTCAGATAAAAATCTTAAAGCATCTACCGTCAGAAATGCGTTCACTGATTCCTAACTCCTAGATGTACTAGGGAAGTTTCGGCAGCAGGGAGAGAGCTCACAGTGCGGGGCAGCCTCTGTGCTCAGGGTACGCGATTATGAACACTGCAACACGATAACTCTCTCCCAGAAAACCCACCACGCAGTCCAGGACTACATCTCCACCCCTGTCCCAGGGTTCTAACTTGAGTTGACTCTACTTCAAAGGAAGGAAAGCTTGTTTGGCCAAATACCCACGGAGCGTCGGTTTCAGGAATGTGACATGCTGTTAAACCACAGCCGTGTAAGCTTGCGGCTGCAGAGATTTTCCAAGGATGAAAGTTTCACTTTTCAAAGAAAAACATGGCACCATGTAAGTTGGAGAAACCTAAGGTAAATGGTGTCAATTGGCCCCAGGAAGTTTCTTCTTCCAAAGAACACCTACTATGCGTCAGTACATGCTGTGAAGGGTGGAGAGGTGCCTGAGAATGGACTAAATTTACAAGATCAGAATGATGACACAGTGCCTGCCTTTGGGCAAGCGTTTCAGGAGGCGGGGATAAAGGACAGTTGGGAGGAGCAGAGCCCAGTGTCAGCGCAGGGCATTGGGGCCTCAGCGGGGGTGGGGGTTACTGGGAAAGGGAAGGGCGTAGGCCAGGAGCAGGTCAAGTGAGCAGTAGCATGGGCAGCAGAGACAGCTGGGAGAGGCCCTGGAGCTGTGGGAACTGGGGCTGGACACACCAAGTCACCAGTCACCTCTCTCCTAGAGAGGTCCCCAGGCCACGGAGCAAAGATGTCCTATCTCCCTAGATTGGGGTTAATCTGCATTTCAAAGTAAAGTGGGCATTTCAGGAACTGAATGAATACAGAATCACATTTCAGACATTCCCCAACTGTTCAATTTTCACAAGGGAACTTGGAGGTCCTTTAACCCAAATTCACCCTCTGTGTCTCCATCTCTCTGGCTGCTCTGTCGTCCAGTTTCATATCTGGCTACCTCCGTGGACGGGGAGCTTGCTCTCTCACAGAGGAGCTTGTTTCATCACCAAAGGGCTCCAGTCGTCTCAAAATGTTTCGTTTATATGGCGCTAACACAGCTCTCCATCCACTTGACCTTCTTACGCACACGCTTCAGAAGAACAGGCTCGAAACCAAGTTTACTAACAGCCCTTTGACTGTCTAAAGGAGTCACGGCAACCTCTTTGAACTCCCCCAGTCCCTGCCACAGGGGGACGGCTCGTGTACCTGATTAAGATCATCTGAACACTGACTAGTTGGCCCTGTTCTTTAAAAACTGTGCTCCCTACTCCCTCAAAACAGAGAGTGTCTTTCCAAGTAGAGTGACAGAACAAAGGTCAGACCGTGCACAGTGCGTGGGCAACACTGGAAACCGGAGCCTCTGACCTCAGAGGCCACAGAGGGATGGTGGCTGCTGCTTTCAGGAACTGGAAGACGGTCCAAGTCAGCGCAGCCTGGGGTGACCCTTTCCACAGGGGCCAAGCAGCCTGGACCAGGCCTGATGCTGAGTCCTTCCTGAGCCCTGACTGGTCTGCAGCCTCTGCCTGTCTGGGGTAGAACAGGCCCTGGGCCAGAGTCTGTGGACGCTGGAGTTCATGGACACTGGTGGGAGAAACCCCTGGGCCCTGAGCTTGGCATAGAAGGGAGAAGCACGCCCCCTTGTGGACCTCTTGGGGCTGGCAAGGTGCAAATAGCCCTGAAACCACAAGAGGAGATGGGGGTTTGGGGGAGCAACCACTTCCCCTCACCGCTCCATTTCACCAGTCACCTCTGGTGGCCTGCAATAGAATTGGTCTGTACTGTCGCAGGGTTGGGGAGGGGAGTGGTGGCAGGGGACATGAAGAGAAGTTAGGAGGTGGAGACCCCTGGGTCTAGATGCTTGACGACAGAAAGTTGGAAAGAAATCAGGCAGGTGTTATTAGCTGTTTTAAGAAAAGATGAACAACAACAACAACAACAAAAAAGACACCAGTCACCTGGAGGCCTTTCCTGGGTCTGCCACTCCCTGTGTGGCCCCAGGCAAATCACAGCCACTCCCTGGGCCTCCAGGGGCTGTGCTAGGTGAAGGTGAAGGTGAAGGCTCCAATCCCTGTGAATGCTGAAGCACTAAGCCTTTCACATCCCTGTCCTGAGGACCGCCTGTCTTTGGTGGCACCACAGCCCTGATGGAAGGGAAGAGGACATGGGAGGTGGCAGGCCCAATATTGCACAAGGGGAGACAAAGGGCACCAGCATGGCCACTGCACCCTTCCATCACTGCACCATGGCCCTGGGACCCCAAAGGGTCATTTCCCAGAGTGGTCTCCCCTCCTGCCACAGTTTTGGCCAAGTCTACATCATTTCCCCATTGCATGGACACCAGCCCAGAGGTGCCTGTGCCATGAAACATGCTCGCCCCGAGAGATGGGACCCAGTCCCGTTTGATGTCCAAGACAGCAGCCCACAAAAGTCCACTGCCTCACTCACGCACTTCTAGACTGCCTTTACTCTGCACTAGGCACATTATCGAAGATTGTGTTTTTAATGTATTTTCAAGGTAAATTCTTTACTACTCTGTGACTGATCAGTATAATTGGACTAAATGTAGCCCTGGGAAACGCAAACCAGAAGCACTTTTCCGCGAAGCTCTCCAGATAAAAAATGAATGTTATGTTAAAATGGCTCACATTTCTTACTGCACTGTGCTCACAGAGACATACAGCCATGAAGTCACCAAAGACTTTGTTTGTAAAGACTAGCCCAGCAGAATGAAAAGCATTGAGACCTTTTAAAAATGGCCTTGTATAAATTATCTGAAATAACGATGTCCTCAGGCTAGTGTGCTATCCTAGCTAGAAAGATCCAGGGCAAATGTTGGGGGGAAGGGAGTCATCTTTGCACACTTCAGTACACTAAAGCTTTGGCTGAAATTATATAAGGCTGCAATGTCCTTTTTTTTTTAATGGCATTATAAGTTATCATATAAACACCCTTTAAAAATCAGAGGATTGCAACAAATAAGTACAACCCAAGTTCTACCTAAAAACTACAGTCAGGTAGAACATGTAACTCTAATTGCAGACAGAACCCCTTTTCAAACACCTATTTAGACCACCTGGTTTCTGCAGCATTGCCAAATTCTAAAATGGTAATGAAAATTTTAATGTCCAAAACCCACAAGCCATCAGAGGTTCAGTAAGCAGATTGTGCCATTTCAAAACTGAAAATGTGCTTGCATAAGCAAGTCACCGGGGCTAACCTTTCTGGATTGAGAGTCTGGCCTTCAGTTCAGACCGTGGCTATGCCAGGGTCAGAAATGTGACAAAACTGTGCTTTCACGGAGGTTAGCCAAGGTTCACAGGGTCATGACTGGGCCATTTTATCAGTCATGTCAGGCTCACACCCTATTGCCTGGGATAGATAAAAACTTTATCTGTCAGTTTGCTAAATCTGCTCCTCCTGCCTCATTTTGAATAAAGAAAACCTGAGCTCAGCTTATCTAAACCAGAAACTTGCCTTTCCCAATACTGTTTTCATACGCAACTTCTAAGTAAAGGTGACATGCCAATGATTTCTGGTCTCATTTTAGCAAAGAACTGTCCATAATTGAAGTGACTGGCTTTGTCTTATCTAAAACCTCAGCTTCAGAGAACAGTTCTGGCACTATCCGACAACATAGATTTATTATGTTTATTAAGTGTTGGATGGGCCGAAGGTGTTGTATTAGAATGACAGTTCTCAAAGTGTCACCTTTTCAGAGTCATCTTTCCCTAAACTGAAAAAAAAAACACTAAAATGAACTTTGATAGATTTTTCAAATAGGGAACCTAAACTACCATAGAAGAGTTTACAAAGATACCTTTGGACTAACACACACACAACACACACACACACACACACACATATTATCCACTAATGATTGTTTAACAGGAAAAAAACAGCTAAGCTGTCTTCCTCACAGAAAATAGATATGCACAGATGACAAATAAACCCAGGTAGACATTTAGAAATCTGGGTAAATACACTAAGTACAAATATCAAACTGGTGAGTTTTCCCTGACAGTAATCTTAAATGCAAGAACAGCACCTTCAAATTTTACTTTATTTGGAAATCATACAAATTCATTATTTTAATATTTAAAGACCATGTTACTATAGTAGAGACACATAAATATTATAATATACATTTAGAAATTAAATATAAAGTCAACACAACACTATATAAAAACTCATGTGCATTTCCAATAAGTCTGAGGTTTGAGCATTCATGCCCGTCAGATTTCCCCCTGGAAACGGGTGAATCTTGCAGGGAGATTGTCCACAGGATACACGGTGGGGCTGGTTTTCATTGTAGGAGGTCCATTTAGCAGCTGCCAGTCACAATGCCTGGCCAGCTCCACTGTAAATATTTTGAGAAGAATTTTTGCAAATTCTTTGCCTACACAGCTCCTAAGCCCTCCTCCAAATGGAATGAAGCTGAACCTGGATGCATCCTCTGGGTGAGGCAGCAGGAACCGGTCAGGATTAAATTCCTCCTTGTTGGTGAAGATGTCTGCCACGTCGTGGGTATCACAGATGCTGTAGATAACATTCCAGCCCTTGGGAATCTGGTATCCCTGCAAAAGAGTATGAAGCCCCAAGGGTTGACAGACTGAAATTTACCTTTCAACAACAAAAACCTGTCACCTCTAACTTTGGGGGAGTTATGAGTTAAAAGAGAGGGAGAGGGAGAGAAAGAGAAAGGGATTGATTCAGGTTGCTGACACAGGACAGCGACATAGGGCAGGACAATGTTATCAAAAGCACAAAGAAGTTAAGCCAATGCAAGGGGGAGTTTTAAAACCTCAACAAAAGGGAGGGTGGGGGAGAGAAATTTTAACTTACATTTAATTCAAAAGTCTTAAGAGCAACCCGAAACCCTCCTGGAACCGGGGGATTCAGTCGAAGGGTCTCCTTAATAACACACCCAATGTATTTAAGTTGTTCCAAAATTTCCATGTCCAACTTGTTGTCTTGATTGCTCTTGCAAAGTAAACCCTATCAAAACAGTCATACAGAGGTGAATGGGTATTGCATGCTCCAATAAAATCAGCCCAGCAGACATAAACAGGGCTTAAGTGGCGACTAAACCCAAAGGGCCCCATGAAGAGAGGCTGGGAGGAAACAGCAGCTACCAGACCATTTGCCTCCACCCCTCAGCCCAAAGCCACTACCTATCTACAATTCTGGGAGAAGGCCGCTCACCATTTAGAAGGACCAACCTTCCCCCACCCCATTCACCACCACTGATCAACAACCCACGCTTATCACTATTCATGCCCTTGGACAGACAGATGTTGGAAAGTAGAACCTATCTGAAAATCTCCACGGTTCTGCAAAAGGTGGAGGAGGGGTAGGAATACAAGGTCAACCCCTGCCCAAGTGAGATCACAGCTCAAAATTCCATTATTTTTACTCACAAAGCTAATTTTCTCTCCCCACTGGCCCCTCCACCCCTTGGCCCTGCACTTTCAAAATATTCAGCCAAGGCAGCATACTTGCTTATTCGGAAGTTGGCTAGGGAGCAGCTGGATTTCCTAAGCTAATAGGGAGCCCCCAGAGTCTCCCTACCTTGCTGCTGAGCTCCTCTCTGACTTTCTGGAGAACATGTGGATAGAGCCCCAGGTAAGTGATCAAAGATGTGGCTGCACTGGCCGTGGTTTCGTGTCCTCCAAAGAGGAGTTCAGTTGAAGACTGCTTTAGTGCCTAAAAATGGAATAAGACCAGCATTTGTCCAAATCTGCAAGCAATTTTACTCAGCGTCTACTTAGAATCAAACTAGGGGTTCTGGAGGGAAGACTAGGAGAGCTAAAAGTTTTGCTAATAGAAAGTCAAAGAAAGCAATTATCTTTAAACAAAATGCAAAGTCCCTTTAGTTCAGCCAGAGCAGGAAGGGGACTAAGATCCCACTCTACCAGGAGCTCCTGAGTTAAAGCCTTGGTTTTACCCAAATCACCCAGGTTCTTTATTAACATTTTGCAAATCCCAACTTTCCCTTTAAAATATGGAAGGCCTAGGGGACGCTCCCAGTTCCGCCGCAGCCTCTTGTGCAGCTCTCCTGACCTAGTGTCTCAACCTTCAGGATCCCAAGTGGAGTCTGGGCAGGCAGCCCACTCCGGGAAGCTGGGCCCCAGGAGGGCGCTTTGGGGACCCCAGGAACCGCGCTTGGAAAGCCAGGGGACTGAAGTCCTCAGTGCCTCTTCTGAAGCCACCACTCACCTGCATGTCCAGCCTCTCACCCCTCTCCCAGGAGTGCTCGATCAACAACTGCAGCGCATCTTTGCAGCCCCCTCCCGCCTCGGCCGCCCGCAGTCGGCAGATCTTGGCGCGAATGTTCTCCTCGATGCGCGCGTGAATGAGGTTCCGCGCCTTCATGCCCTGAGCGCAGAGAGCGCGCGGCGGTCAGCAAACGCCCGTTCCCGCGCCCTTCAATCCGCATCCGCCTTGCAGCCTTACCCGGTACAGCCCGCTGAAGGGCACGTCGATGGGCAGCGAGAAGAGATTGCGGGTCATCTCTTCGAAGGCCTCCACCAGCTGCTGCTCGGTGTCCCCGCTGCCCGCCCGCCGGGGCTCGCAGCCCAGCAGGATGCGCATGGCGATGCGGAACATGAGGCGCTTCACCTCGGGGTAGACCAGGAGGCCGCGTTCGTCGCAGCTTAGCCACCGCTCCAGGCAGCTGCCCACTTCCTCCGCGATCACCGGCACGTAGCACTGGAGCGCCTCTCGGCTGAAGGCGCGCATAATCACCTGAGCTCCGAGGAGGGGACAGCGCTAAAAACCTTCCATCTGCTCCTCTCGCCGTCCCCAGCCCCGCCAGCCCTGTGGCACCTCCGGGCTGGGAAAGCTAACCTGGAGCTCGGAGAGGGTCCTAGCCCACACCTCACGCTGCTAGCGCCCGCCCAGCATCTATGTGCCCGAACCCCTCCAACAAATGGGATCCTCCTCCCTGTCCAGGCGTCGCCACCCCGCCCTCACCTTCTTGCGCTGCTTGTGCGAAGAGTCGTGCAGGTTGGAGAGGCAGCCTGAGCCCAGAATGGTGCGCACCGACGCGGGCCAGTGGACCGACACTAGCCGGTGCTCTCCGAGCAAGATGCGCCGCACGTTGTCCGCGCCCATTACCCGCACCGTGGGCCGCCCGAACAGATGCGTCTTGTAGATGAAGCCGTATTTCCTGCGCTTCATCTGCAGGAACTTCCTCCGCTGTGAGAGGAAGGCAGAGGAGAGAGGCAGGCGTGAGGGGGCGCCGGGGAGCGCCGCGCCTCCGGCTAGCCCCGCTCCTAGTCGCAGTCACCTCCTTCCCGGGGCACCTACCCCTGCCTCAGCGCAAGCCCAGAGCCGAGCCGAACTCCGGGAAAGCGTCCTGTGTCGCCCCAAGCTCCCTTACCTGCAGCACCATCTGCAATGTTTCCCCGAAGAAGGGGAAGCCCATAGTCCCGGGAGGCAAGGGGAGGGCGCAGCTGCGGTCGCGGCTGCTCACGCAGTACAGGTCCCAGAGCTTGATCGCGGCCAGGAAGAGCAGCAACGGTAGCACGAAGGTGCAGAGCGCACTGGCCAGCAGCGCGGGCAGCCCCATGGTGCGCCTAGGCCTCCCGCGCCACCTGCTGCCGCCGCCAGCGCTCCAAAACCTGCCGCGCGCCCGCTTTATAGGCAGCCCAGGTTGCTGCCCACGTTACCTTGGTCAGACAATTAGTTCACCCAAAGTTCATCTTTAATTGCGGATTGGGCCCCTGGCTCCTCCCCCCGCGAGGCGCTGCCCAAAATCTTTAACTGTTTGTTCCGCGCCAAGGCAGAGGCGGCGCGGTGGCGGCTTCCCTCCGAGCGTGCCTCCTGGGGTGCGGGGCTGGGAGCAGCTTGCCTCCCCCATCCAAGGTGTGCGGAGCTCTGAGGCGGCGGCGGGGGCGGGCCAGGGCTCCGAGGAGCGGGAATTCAAGCCCTGGGCTCCTTGGCGGTCTCTCTGGAATCCCTCCTGCCGGGTCCGACGGGCCGCCCCACCCCAAACTGCCCTCACTTGCTTTCCCTTTGCAGGCGCCACGTGAGCTCCCTTCCACCTGCCAGGGAAGCAAGGGGAAGTGCGTTCAGGAATGGCCCAGCTGCCTCGTCCCCCAGTTGGGGAAACTGAGGTCCAAAAAGCGAAGCACAACGCAGATGTCCCGACTTCTCTGAACATCGCGCGGAAGAGCCCAGGGCCAGGATGCAAGCGGGAGCCGCGGGGAGTCAGGCATGGCCGGCGGCTCGTGGATCTCAGCTCCCCAATCCCTGCAAGGGGGCCAGCACGCATGAAGTCTCCGAAGGTCCTACTTAAGGATACAAGAGAGGCTCCAGGTCCCTGAGGACCCCAGGTGCTACCCTATTCAAGCCTGCCCCCAGCCCTGACGCCCTAGTAAGGGAGCACAGGGGCAACACATCCGCGGCCCAGCAGTCAGCGCCCGGGCTCGGCTCTGAAATCCGACCGCAGCCGGCCCGATTCTGGGGGCCCTGGGGCTCGAAGCCCCAGCTAGGCAGTGGGGAAGGGGGTCCTTGTTCCTGGCAAGATAAGGAGACGGAGATGAGAGGACGGAAAGCTCAGGAGTCCTGGCTGCGAGTCCCAGCTCCATCTCCACTTGCGTGACCTTGAGCAAGTCACCACTCATCCTGGTGCCTGCTTCCTCCTTCTTACTGTGGAGGCGATCATTCCCGACCTGTCTACACCTCGAGTAATTGTTGAGTTCCAAAAAGGGCCGTCTGGCTGCAAATATTCTTCCCAGCTCCAGGCACGCTAGTCTGTGTTGCTAAGGTAGCCTGCACCCGGGTCACTGGAGTCTTCCTCCTCTCTCCTAGCTCCCGCCCAGAGTAAAGCCATTGTCCTCACCCAAGTGAGAGGGGTGCTCAGCCCTAAACCCAGGCCTCTGCCGACCGCTAATCGGAGGGTTGAAGGAATCCGTACTGGGAAGCGGGTCTTCCGTATTTTGCCAATTACAATGCCTGGAGCTCCTGCACTGCTGGACGCGCACGTGCGCTCCGGGCCCACCTGGCGGAGCCACGCCGCTTCGGACCAGTCAGGACCACTCGCTCCCTTGGTTTGGGCGCCGAACACACCAGCGGCGCCGAAAACGAAACAGAGGGACGTACGTTTTTTTAGAACCGAACACTGGTTCTTGCAAAAGCCTTGGAGAGCGTCCCTTGGAGATGGAAAATTCTTTGATCCTGAGAGCTGGTAAAAAGTTGCCCTCCCGGGGGTCCCCAAACCCCAAGGGGTCAGGAAATAATCTGCAGAGGTTTTAGGGACCCGCCTAGTTCCAGCAACGCTGCAAGCCGGGGTCGCCGCAGTGAGGGTTTCGGGTTTCGGGGAGTCAGCGTTTCCTCACAGCGCTGCCCAGCGTTTCAAAGGCTTTGGGCAGGGTTTCAGTCTCTCCCACTGTCATTTCTTCTAACGCTTTGGTGACTATAAGCAGTGCGAGCCAACCTCGGGCCACCGGCAGGAACCCGGGCGAATCGCGCTGGAGGTAATTCTCAGAAACCCTGAGCCCGCCCCTTTCTGGACAGCGCCTCCGGCCGGTGTGCAGAGCCGGCGAGCGGGGGCGTGACCTGGGGCCCGTTCCCAATCCTCCGGCCTGACCCGCCTGTGACCCCTGCAGGCCGGACCGTGACATCCGAGTGAACTCTGCGGGGCCACCTCGCCAAGTTCAGCGCGCGCCGGGTCACAGGATGAGCAGGGCCTGCGCGCTGGAAATTGCTACAGGGGAAAATTTTTTTTTAAGTCTATCTGCCTATGGAGACCCGCGAGGGCGTCTGGCGGGGGCGTCCAGCAGGAAAGGATTAAATGTGAGAGTGAAAGATCATTAAGAAACATCTTGAAAGGGGGAAAGGGGTCAATAAATTACCAGCCCAATGAGAACTTTGATCTAGGAACCTCGCCAAGCTTTCTTCGGTGGTGGTGGGCGGGCAGGGGGAGTTGGTTCGCTGAAAACAAAATGTTTCCGAGATGTTTACGAAACAGCCTCCCTATTGCTAAAGCCTGGGGGGTGGGGATGGGGAGTGGTATTTTTGCTGGTGGGGAGGGGTGGTGACCCAGGAGTACACTGGGGTCAGAGGAACCTGGGGACCTGGAAGCACTCCTCCACTTTCCTCCTTTCACAACCCTTTCTTCTATTTCTTGAACACTCATTCCTGTCTTAGGGTTCTATACTTGCCGCTCCCCCTGCTTGAGGCACCGCTCCCCCAGACATAGCTGGCTGGTTCCTACCAAAGTCAAATGTCACCTCTCAAAGAAGTTTCCCCCACCCACCCAGCCAACGTTAGCCCCAGGCACCCTGTGTTGCAGGCCTGCCTTATCTTCTTTGCAGCACTTATCGCTACTGGACATATTCTTGCTCTTTTGTTTGCTAGTTTATGTATTGTCTGCCTCCTTCCATCAAGTCCGGGAGGGCAAGAACCTCCTCTGCTCCTTCTCCAGAGAACCTGCAACTACTGCAACTGGAGTTCAGATATTCCTTGAAATTACTGAATGTGATCTATCAATCAATTAAATTTGGAGCCACCCCTACAGGGCTTACAGTTTGTCTAGACCCCAGAGCAGGTAAACCAGGTCTTCCTGGACCCAGCTCCACTGTCCTTGCTTCTGAGGCCACACTCCATATATCTCTCCTCTCCCTAATTCATAATCAAGCCTGAAGCCCAGGTCCTCCTCCTCCTCACCCAAACCTGAGCTTCTCGGGATAGGCTGTCCTCTGGGTGAGTTTTTCAAGAGCATCCTGAGGGCAAGCCCACATCCTGCCACCTTTGCCAAGCACAGGGTCTGGTGCCCGGCCTACCACTGGCAATGGGTGATGAATTGCCTTGTGTGGGGGTTATGGCCGTGTCAGCCCAGCTTGATAGGGTCTGCTGCACTCTTGAGCTACCCACCCTGCACACGCCTGCTACATCCCTCTTTCCTTCTGGCTTTGGGATCCACCTTAAGCATAAGGTCAGGAGGGCACTGGCTTCCGTCTGGTTCACTAAGGGGTCAGCTGGGCCTGGGCAGCGATTTCCCTGGCTCACCCATCACATCCAGCTGTCCCAGCCATCAAAAGATGGGTGGCAGATTGAAGTGGGCTGTTGGAAGTGATGGTGGGAGCTTTTGGCTCTGGTTTAAACACTGGTGGGAACCTCTGTATTAGAAGGCTGAGAGAGTCCTCAAGTCAAGCTAGGGATCACTATGAAAAGGAGGCAAAAGGGCTGCATCTTGCATGGTGGCCACAGGTGCAGAGGTTTGGGGCAGGGGAGTTAAGTGATGGAGAGGAGGAGAGCACTGGCTGGGGAGTCCAGGAGCCTATGGCTGGCTCCTCAGCAGAGTCATTCCCCTTGCTGGCTCCTCAGTCTCTCCCCGTGATAGAGGATGCTGAAGCAGTAACCCCGTATGGTCCCACAGCCCGGCTTCAGGGGCTCTGCTCAGGAGGGAAGTCCTGAGAGCCTGGGCCTGGAGCTGCCCAGCTCCCAGCACCTCTCTGAGTATACTGTGGGATGGGTCCTTCCCAGGCCTCCCCCACCCTCCAACCCAGGCCTTCCCACCAGGGAGCAGTTGCCCACCTAAGCCCCAGCCTCCTCGTTCAATCATTGGGAGGAAATTTTATTTCGTGGCCTTCCTGTTTTGGGTACAAACATCCCAAACCTATCTGATTATGTCTTAGCCTCCCATGAAAATAATCCAGCCTTAGAGACATGTTGATGTGCCTATTCTCTCCTGTATAAATGGGAAGATTAAATGCGTTCTTGAAGTAAGAATTTTTCTTTTAGAAGTCGCCAGCAGAATCCAGTGATGTTGAGCCGTTTAGAGCCCTGGAAGTGCCCACTGTTCCGAGTTTCCGCTGAGATGGGCAGAGTGGCCATGGTGCACGAAGCTGGAGGCCAGCTGCCTGCTGGAGGAACTTCCGGTGGGATCCTGCTCCACGTGTCTTCCCATGGCCCAAAGCCAGGCCAGGGATGCGCCTCCGTCTCTACTTCTTTGAAAGGGTTGCAGGTCCCGCCTCGTGCTCCCTGTCTCTGGCAAAATCTGCAAGGTGCAATCTCCCCTCCCCCGCGGCCCCGTGATCCACACACCCTCCTGGCATTGGCCCGGGAAGGTGAAACCAAGTAACCTAGTGCAGATCTGTTCCCTCCATCCCTGCTTGGATATCCTGGGAAGGGCTTAAGAGACCTGGCCCACGACCTTTCCTTCCTCTGGATGCAGAAGGCAGGAGGCACATTCCCACTGGCCTGGGAGCTTCCCGGATCAGCTGCTGTGGCTTGACTCTGGCACAGAGAGGCATTTGGTGAACGTTAGTTGAGTGAGTGAATGAGTGAGTGGGTGCGCGACGCCACACTAGGGAGCCGCAGGTGGGTGGCGCTGCCTGCGCGTCTGCAGCCACCGGCCAAGCCGTGTCCCGCAACGCAGCAAGTCAGAGGCATAGCCCATCTCCCGCAGCCGAAGGCGCGAGCGGGTGGAAAAAGAGCCGCAGCCCGTCCACTGGGTGCACGATGGGCACGGTCTGCATGGCAGGGAAGGCGGGTGTGGCCAGCTCCCAGCGTGCGGTGCGCACCAGCTCCACCGCCAGCAGCTGAAGCACAGCCTGCGCCAGCTCCTGGCCGAGGCAGCTGCGCGCACCGCCCCCGAACGGGATGTAATGGAAGCGGCTGGAGGCGCTCCGCGCATCCTCGCGCGCCGAGCCAAAGCGCTCCGGGTCGAAGCCCTCCGGAGGGCTGCGGTACACCGCGGCCGTCTCGTGCGTGTCCCGGATGCTGTACATCACGCTCCAGCCCTTGGGGATCTGGTAGCCCTGCGGGGAGGGGAGAAGACCAGCCTGATCACGAGGTACCTAGAAACCCGGCCGGAACCGACCGTCCACCCGGCGCATCAAACAGGCTTCCAAAAACCAGCCAGGAACGCTGGACTCATCCCGAAGCCAGGAGAAAGCTCTGCGTTCAATCTCAGCTCCTTCAAAGTGAGCTGTATGACCTACCGGATCTTGGGCTACATATTCATTCTCTGAGTCTGAAATTCTTAATCGAAATTGTTCTCATTTTAATGAGAACAAAAAATGCCCACTTTGTTGTGAGGATTCAAATTAAGGGTCTGGCACATATCAGTGTTCAGTAAATGAGATCTATTGTTTATGTTCCTGTGTTTGTTTTTGTCTTTCTTTTTCCTTCTGACATTACATCAGGAGACCTAAATTCTAGTCCTGCACCTCCCAGCTGCCTGAGCTGGAAAAAAGGCAAAGGACAGAGACACCCATTCCTTTAGGTCAGCTCTGTTGTAAAGGTCTTCTTTGACTTGAACCAAAACCTTCCCCTCCCTACCCATCAGCTGGGCAATAATGTTCAGGTTTGGTAGCCGCGGTTTAAGAAGGGACACAAGAGAATTAAACTGGTGGGTCGTTAAAATGCTGGAAGGCAGCTTTCATATCCCTTTTGCTCACTCCCAGCTTTTTCAACCATTTCACTTTTTGATGCGCCTTCCAACCGCCTAACTACACTGCTACCTGTCTCAAGAGGTTCCAGGGTGGAGTCACAGTTTCTAACCAGGGGAATAGAACAGCTTGGAATATCCAAGGCGCGCTCTCTCTCTCTCTTCTCTAAACCTCAGTTTTCCCATCTGTAAACTGGAGGATGCCTAAGACCCCGCCCATCCTCTGCTCACTTCCCCAGCTCTGTGCTCCCCTCCTTCTGTTTCCCGAAGGTCTTGCAGGGCACCCCCTGCCTGCCAAATGAAGCCTGAATTCCAGATTCAATATCCAAGAGACTTCTAAACACCCACCTTTGTCTGGGCTGTTCCCTCTCTGCGGTGAGCTCTCCCCATCCTAACTGTTCACTGCTGCAGTTCGAATAAGAGCTCCCAAAATGTTTTGCTGTCACCCAGCACTAGAGATCACTCCCTTCTTCACACCACAGTATAGGAGGCTGTCAGTCCTGGCCCCCCTCCCTATCCACTTCAAGCTCAGCTCCTCAAGGGCAGAAGCCCCAGTTCCTGCGGCCCCTCTACCCTGGCCACAGATGTTGGATGTGGAAGGAGGTGCCCACTCTTTGCCTGGAGTCATCCAGCCACCCGGCTTGGTGCTCCGGGGACTACAGTGAGCACCAAGCCTCAGTTCAGCAGGGCAAGGGCGCCACTCTGTCGCACAGCCCCAGCCCCAGCCCCGTCTGAAGTGTCAAAACTGGAAAGGACCCAAACAGCTTCTTTCCAGAGGGTAAACTGAGGCCCAGAGTAAAGAGGGAACTGCCTATGGTCCTACAGAGATAGAGTCAGGTCTAGACCCTAACCTTGCCCAGCGCAAGCCAGCCTGATCAGACCACGAACAAACGCTGTATTTTAAGAGCAGCCTTTCCTTGGAATCCGGCCTTAGCTGAGGCCCTGGACAGGTGACAATGATCGGTTCCTCGATCTTGCGAGGGAGCTAGAGGAGCAGAGTACAGGACATGCTGAGGAGCGCTATTTGTTCTCCACCTAGACCGCCGGGGCGGGCAACAGGCGCGCGGCGCACTTACGTCGAGCTCGAAGGTGCGCAGTGCCGTGCGGTAGCCGCCGGACACTGGCGGCAGGAGGCGCAGCACCTCCTTGACCACGCAATCGACGTAGCGCAGACTGCCCAGCGCCGCGAGGCTGAGGTCCGGCTCGCAGCGGCAGTCGGGCCAGGACTCCGCGACCGCCCCGGCGGCCCCGGGCGCGCACCCGCACGCGCGCCCCAGCCCCTGCGCCACCAGCTCCTGCTGCATCTTGGTGATGGCTGCCGGATGCTGCAGTAGCAGCAGGACGAGGGAGGTGCTGGCACTGGCCGTGGTGAAGAAGGCGGCGAAGAGGAGCTCCACAGCCGACTCCTGCAAGACAGCCCGGGCGGCGCTGAGTCTAGGTCCTCGGGGTCGCAAGGGGCCCGGGGCCCTGGCCCGATGGCCCCTCAGGCGCGAGAGAGCCCAAAGTCACTATTGCGTAAAGGCCAGGGATCAGGGATGTGCTACCGTCGTGGTTACAGGAGCGAATCCTGAAGTCGATTAAAGTCCACGTCTAGGCCGGGCGTGGTGGCTCACGCCTGTAATCCTAGCACTCTGGGAGGCTGAGGCGGATGGATCGCTCAAGGTCAGGAGTTCAAAACCAGCCTGAGCAAGAGCGAGACCCCGTCTCTACTAAAAATAGAAAGAAATTAATTGGCTAACTAAAAATATAGAGAAAAAATTAGCTGGGCATGGTGGCTCATGCCTATAGTCCCAGCTACTTGGGAGGCTGAGGCAGAAGGATTACTTGAGCCCACGAGTCTGAGGTTGCTGTGAGCTAGGCTGACGCCACGGCACTCACTCTAGCCCGGGCAAGAGAGTGAGACTCTGTCTCAAAAAAAAAAAAAAAAAAAGTCCACGTCTGCCACTTGGGAAGTCACATACAGTGACAGGCAAAATTAGGATCTATCCACCTGCCTTGCGGGGAGGTTCCCAGAGATAATGCTGGAAACTTACTCTGTGCGCTATTCTTACTGCTTTAAGTTTTTTAACTCCTTCGATTCTCACCTTACCCTGTGAGGCACAATTACTGCTTTTGCTTTTACAGGGTTGGAAACTGAGGCTCTGAGAGGTGCTCAAGGTCCCTATAGCTAGCAGTCCCAGCAGTCGGGCTCAGTGTTGGTTTTGGGAGGAAAAGAGCTGCAAGGATGTGGAGTTAGATCCTGACCCCTTAGAGAGTGCAGAAGAAAAGGAATGAAGAGGGCTTCATAGGTAGGGGGACAGCAGAGGCAAAGGCATGGGTGACAAAGAAAGGGGGCTGAGACGTGGGGAGCAGAGCTGTTTGTGGCCAGAAACCAGTGAGGGTGGGGAGGGTGGGCCTAAGATTCAAACCTCCAGCACTCCTGCTGAGAAGGACTGGAGAGGCCCAAGGCCACACAGCTAGTGGGTGTGGCTGAGTCATGACTGGAACCCAGGTCACCTGCTTCCCTTCACCCTAAGGGGTGCCAGTGGCTCTATGTGGAGCCAAACAGGGTGTGGCTCCGGGGATGCAGCATATGCGAATGCAAAGGAGGGAGAAGGAGAGGCCTCCTGCCACCTACCTTCAGCTCCTGCATTGAGAGCTCCTGGCCCAGCTCCCTGGTGCTCTGAATGATCAGGTCCAGGGCGTCTCCTGGCTCTGAAGCCTTATCCTCATGAAGCTTCTCAGCAATGGCCTCCTCCAGGTGTTGATGCAGCTGGTCCCTCGCCCGGATGCCCTGATGTGCAGGAAAGAAGGGAGGTGGAGCAGCAATGCTCAGGAGGCTAGGTCTGGCCACCTACCCTGAAAACCTTTCCAGCTCTGGCCCTGCAGAGATTGTGGTGTTCACAGTCTCCTGGCTTAGCTCCTGGCACAGAGCAGGGCTCAATAAATGGTCAGGAATTTGTCCACTGTCCACTAATATCATTCTGTCTTGATCATCACAAGCCCCCTCTGAGGCAAGGCAGACAGTTACTGTCATCTTGAGGGGAGGATGCTGAGGCTCAGAGGGGTCCAGAGATTGCTCAGAGTCACATAGCTGTCAGTGCCCATGCCTGGCACAGAGCCCAGTCGGGCTGGGGTCAACTCACTGCCTTTTGCCCACATTGGGCTGAGGCTGGGGCAGTGGGCACCCATGCAGAGCGGAACGGGCACCTTGATGCACCCAGGAAAGCTCTGACTTAGAGGACACTACTGCAGTTCTGAGCATTAGTCTTGGTGAGGGGACCGGCAAGAGGGCTGGGGTGCCTCCCCAGAGTCAGAGAACAAGCTCAGCAAACGCATCCCCCTGGGGGAACGTTGTAATGCAGCACTTGAGTTTTGTAGCCAGAGGAGATTGGGTTCAAATCCTCTCTCTGCCCCCACTAGCTGTGTGATCTTGGGTAAGTAATTTAACCTTTAAGCCTCAGTTTTGTCAATAAAATGAGAAGAACACTTTGCAGGCTTCGAGGATTAAATCAGAAAATGTATCTAAGGCGATCAGCTCAGAGCGTGACCCTTTATACATATTTATTATTTTTATTAAGGTGACTGAAAACCAGGGAATCGCACAAGTGAGAAGTCCCAGGACGTGGAGAGGAAGGAAGGGTGGGACCCCTCCTAGTTGCTCTCTGGATCCCTCCCGTTGCTCTGAAGCCCGAAGAGGCAGCGGTTCTCTGATTCGGAAACTAGCGGGCCCAGGGCGGGAGGCGGGGAGCCGGCACCCACCCATCTCGGTCCGGGGCTGGCGCCGGGCTGGGCCGGGGGCGTGTCTACGGCCCTCGCGCTCCCGCCCGTTCCGCAGCCATCTCAGCTTCCGAGGAGGCGATGGAGACCTGGCCAGGAGGCGCCGCTCTGGGAAGGGGCCGGACCGACTGGCGGGACGCCTGCCACCGAGACTCAAACTCTGGAGCTGGCGCCTCCCAGAGGGGGTATGTGGCCCTCCCTGGGTCACACTAGGGGGCCAGCACAGAGGCCAACCCCGGGACCCACCGCCACACCAAGCCGCTTTCCCATTCTGGGCGGCGCCTCGATCCCCCAGCAGAAGTAACGCGCAGGGTGCGCCTGGGGCGCCCCGTCTAAGTCTGGGCGACCGGCTTGCGCCGTGGAGCCCCGAGAAGAAGGTCGGGGGCAGAGGCGGCAATACCTTGCGCAGGCCGCTGAACGGCACATCCAGGGGCAGCGAGAAGAGGTTCTCCACGAGCTGCTCGAAGGTCCGAGCCAGAGTGGCGCACTGTGCCTCGTCCAGCCGCAGCCCTAGGAGGATGCGCGCGGCCATGCGGAAGGTGAGCGCCTTGGTGGCATCGTAGACAGAGACAGGCCCTCCCGCAGAGCACCAGGAGCGCACCTCGCGCCGCAGCGCCCCCTGCAGGCGCGGCACGTAGCGCTCCAGCGCCGCGCGGCTGAACACGCGCGCCAGCACCTGTGGGAAGCGCGTGTGAACGGCGCTGGTCACAATCGGGCGTCCTCTGTTTGGCGATTACGGAGTAGCCAGAAGGCTAGTTCCGGTCACTTCCTCCTCATCCAAGACGCTCAGACTTAGACTTGCTGGCGTTTGCTCTAGCCATTTCCCCTAGTTCTGTCCTGATGCACACGGTCCCTCCCATCCATCCAGGCTCCAGTTGCCATGCCCTCCAGAAAGTCTCCCCAACGCCTCTCTGGGTCAGAATCTCCAGGGCTTCTGGTATCACAATCACAGAAGATCGGAGCTGAAAGGACCTTTTAGCCCGGTCCTGGTCTATATAAACCGAAGCCGGAGAAGGTAAGGGACCTGGCCCAAGGCCGCCCATTTGTTAGCCAGAGATCCTGGTCGAGTTCACAGTGTACCCAACACCTGGCCTCAGCCCGGCACACAGCAAATGCCCAGGAACAGCGGTCTGACATTCCCACGGCCCATTCCCGGGTGTCTACTCACCTTGCGCCGCCGGCGGTGTGGCTCGCCAACCGCGCCTAGCAGTG
Source organism: Lepilemur ruficaudatus (assembly GCA_963574885.1). Lineage (NCBI taxonomy): Eukaryota > Metazoa > Chordata > Mammalia > Primates > Lepilemuridae > Lepilemur > Lepilemur ruficaudatus. The sequence goes on along the minus strand of CAUYRT010009185.1, from coordinate 16,582 downwards.
TGTGCGAGCCCAGCAGGATGTGCGCGCTCTGCGGCCACTGGCTGCGCACCAGGCGGTGCTCGCCCAGCAGGATGGTGCGCACGTTCTCGGCGCCGCTCACGCGGATCACCGGCCTGCCCAGCAGGTGCGTCTTGAACACGGTCCCATAGCGCTCCCGGCGGGAACTGTGGAAGCGCGAGCCCTACGAGCGAGGCGGGCGATGAAAGCTGGACTGGGCCTGTCCCGGGATCTGGCCAAGACCGCCCAACTGCGCCTTGGTCACAGCTCCCGGCCTTAGGCTGGCGCTTAACTCTTTACAAAACACTGTCCCAAATGAGCCTCCTCAACTACTCTGTGGGCATGTAGATGCTCCTGTTCCCACTGGTGAGATGCAGAAACTGAGGATCAGAATTGGGATGTGAGAGCCCAAGGGCTCAGAGCTGAGTCGCGCTCCTGGCTCCTGATTCTACGCTTGCAGGACACAGGGATGGATACACCCTCCTCAGATCCCTTCCTAAAACCCCTGCGTTGTGTCGGGACGAGTTTAAGTTGCTCTGGGTAGAATCCGGTGATGGTGATGTGAGATCCCTTCGAGGGAGCAGAGAGTAGCTAGGCAAAGGCGAGAGTTGTGCGCGCTCCCCGGGGTTGTGGGCGATAGGAAGGGGCTGGTTAAGAACGCCAGGAACGAAGACGGTCCGGTGGGAGCCGGGGAAGAAAGGCCATATTAAGAGTCCGGGGGACGGTGGACTGCTCACCTGAACTAGCCAGTGCAGCGTTTCACCGAAGAAGGGCCAGCCCATAGAGCCCTTGGGCAGGGGCAGGGCGGAGGCCCGGTCCCGGCTCAGCGTCCAGCGGAGGGTCCAGAGGTGCTGGGCCAGGCTGAGCAGCAGGCCGGCGCACAGGAGAGCAGTGCCTGCGGCCCCTAGCACTGACAGGCAGCTCAGCCCCCAGGGGAACATGACGAGCCCGCTGGGGCCAGGCAGCTCGCAGAGCGCAGGGGACGCAAGAACTGGGGCGGGAGCAGTGCGCAGTGCTCACCTGTTCCGTCCGGAAAGGGCCTGGGGCTTGGGGGCCAAGCCGCAGATTTATAAAATTGGACAAGAACTCCGCTCTAAAAACAAACTGCCAATGAAGGTGGCAGTGACCGTGCGCCCTTACGGAACACGCCTTCCTCGAGGCCGGCGCACTCAGGACGTTTTCCCGAATCCAGGGCCAAAATGCCAGTCCCTCCGGGGGGTGCCGGCCGCCTTAGGAATGCTCCGGCCCGGCACCCGCGGGCACCTCCCACCTCCCTCTGGGACCAGCACTCTTTGGATAGAAGCAGCGAGGAAGGGCAAAGAGAGGAGCAACTCACCAGTGTTGCCAACCTGGGCTGCCCTTACCAGGGCTGCAGACCCCCGCCCCACCTTTCTCTCCTCCAGTCATTTAACCCTTCTTGGCCAGCCCTGGACACATTTATATAGATATTGGCTCCCTCCCTACGGACTGATCCGGGTTCACACACCGTGACGTGTCTTTGCATATTTAAAGGGCTCCACGGAGAGTGATGATTGGCGGCAGTGGGCAGCGGCGCATTCACGGAGGGGCTCGGAGCAGGGCGTGGCGCACCGCACACATCCTCGGGCGGGGCATGAGGTTTCGTGCCAGGACCTCCCTGCTCTGCGCAGGAGCTCGGAGAGTGGACGAACCTCTCGCGCTGGACCCACACGGGCTGGCGCCCCGCAGCGCTCTGGGCCCACGCCTGGCTGCTGGCTCGCTCTAGGATCCCACCCTCGAGCTTCGAGGAGCCCTCCCCTCGCCACTCCAAGATTAAAGGACTTAAGTTTTTCCTCTTTGCTAGGTCTTTCAGGGAAACTGCCATCGTCGACGCCCGCGTTAGCATCGCAGGAGCCCACAGAGATAACGGGGCTGAGACTCAAGGACAGCCCCTTCACCCCTCCTGGTTCTCTGATCTACCACTTGAGGAATCCTTCGAAAGATGATAGTTTCATTGCTGCCCAACGCTTCACGGAGACGCCCCAAGCCCGTGAGAAGTAGACACTCCCGAGCCCCTTTCCGGTCTCACGGACCCAATTCATTCCCTCCCTCTCGCCTCCAACCATTGCTCCGCGTGGAGTCCTTTAAATATGCATAGGCACATCGGGGTGTGTGAACCGGGATCAGTGCATTCTGCCGGACGATCTATCATCAGTTCACCCGGCTGCATTTTGGGCTTTCTGTGTCCCACCCAAGGTTTCTAAATGCCTCCACAGCGCAAGGACACGGAGTGTGTGGGCTTGCGGGGCGGGGGACGGTAGATTGCAGGGTGCTTGGATTATTGGGAAGAGTATACAGGACCCACAGTGGCCTGCTTCGGGCAGTGCAATAGCGACACCTCTCCGAATCCCGGGACCCTGGGACTCGTCTGCCAAAGCAGGGGAGGCATCCCAAGCACCTTGGAGGGCTGGTAAGGCACGCCAGGGACAGCCACATTCCAGAGTCTTCAAAGACAGCTAGCCGTTCTCCGCTCCTCTCTTAACTTCCAGATTTTACTGTGCCAGAAGCATTACCACGTTTTTCATGTAATATTCTTTTAAAACGTGAAATACTTTAAGATAACAGATGATCAAGAGAACAACTGTGGTTTTTTGTTGTTTTGGTGCCACTCCCATTCCAATAACTAGGGAATACTATGCTTTTTTGAAGGAAACAGTTTTTTTAAATCAGGAAGCTCTGAATGGACAAAATAAGCAATGCATTTTCAACAACTTGCTCAATCTTTTTAATATTTCATCACAAAAGCAAGAGATGTACATATAATTCTTTATACTTATTTTACAGAGCCAGGTATAGTTTCTTACAGGCATAAATCCTGAAAATGCAAAGGGAGCATTCAGCATAAATACAATGAAGGAAAAGAAAGATCAGATTTATACCGCCATTTGGACCACAGTAAATTACACAAAGGAAAATGTACATTTGTTTTCGGTTTTCCAGAATTCATTTGGTTTGGCTTGTTTCCACCGTGAGGATACAGTACTGAGATCTGCTATTTGAAGAAAGTAACCTGACCCCTGTGCTAACTCCTGTTTGTAGGAATGTATCTACCCTAGCACAAGCTGCACCTGAAGTGGTAAGCCCAATTTAGCTCCTATCCTCTCTTTTAACTTGAACCAAACCAAACCAAACAAATCCTAGAATGGGGTCAGCTACAAGCAATACAGTTGGAAATATTAACCCTGATGAACAGAAACAACAAAGCATCTTTAGAAAATCCAAAACCATTTCTTCATATTCAGAACGATTAAATTAAACCACCCAAGGAGGACAAATAAGTCACATTCTTATTTAAATCAAGTTTGATTTCAAGGAGCTTTAAAGATTTGTCTATTTCCCCCTCCAAATCAGCAGAATTAGAAATTTGAGTCTACTTTAATTACATTGAGGTGCAAATAAAAGCTAAAAGTCAGAAAATGATAGTGAAATAAATACTCTCACGTCAGACATGATTGCATTCCAAAACTATATACTGATGAAAAAACAGAAAATCATTCAAGTTGAAATAGAAAAAAGTACTTATGAGTAGAGGCGTAAGTTTTTCTCCTGTATTTGTGATCAGTTTCATATACAGTTTTTGACTTGATTATATGATATACTTTTGCCTTTTTTCCCCAAAAGTGAAAAAAATTAATGTCACATTTTCCATATACAAAATAGTATTTAATTATTTAAAAATCCATACAAATGATATTTATTACTAGTTCTTGTTTAAGCCCTCATGTCTTTTCTCTATTGTATTTTTGAATTCTGTAAACAAATTGCTGTATCCTGACCAGTGCTTGTTGGAGATCAATGCTGAGTCACAGATTTGGTGTCACTGAGTGCAAGTGATGTGAAGTCTATGTGTGCTGGGACATACCATTCACCAGACTTCTCAGCTGTTTCACGACTGTCTCTATCAACTTCTGCTTGTCTCGATCATTCTTCCTGAACTGAGCAAATATATTATTCTTTTTGCTAGTATCCTTCATCCTAGAAACATATGTGAATGAAGAAGCTTAGTAAAAGGAAATTAAAAGCTATGCTGTCACAAGTGAAATATCTTGGCATGCTCTGAATTATCTCACACTAATCCTACGTTTGAAAAATATACTTCAAAGAAAGTAGGTACTAATAAACTTACAGATATAGCTACTACACAAAAAATTAGAAGCTTATTTTATATTCTATATGAAGTGGTGTTTTGCATTAGTTATGTAAATCTAAATATGCTAAGTTTACTATTATCATACTATTTTCTAATATTCCATAAAGTATGCTAAAATACACACCCTCTATGGACTCTGCAAATCACATTCATAGCAAGACAAGGTGAAAGGGAAAATAGCATTAGAAAATTAAAAATAGTAATGTTTTGCCTCAATGGTGTGTCATGGCATTGTAAAATAAATTTATTAATACATTTATTTTAAACAGTTCCTTTTGTCCTTTCAAATCAAATACACCACAGGTATTTTGAAATGTGGGAAAATGATATACAATTTTAATTTTAAAATCGAAAATGTTAATACTGATACTTAAAATATGATTGAGTAAAGAAAAGTCTGCCACACAATAGGGAAAAGAAATTTATGTTAAATGGGATAAGATGCACCAGTAAATCCTATCACTTCAGTTTTTACTATATTATTTTTTCAAATTACATATATCTCTACCTGCAAAGAATTCAAATCCATATGGTAGGATTTAGATAGCACTGGTGGCAAACATTCCAATTCCTGGCCACATTTTATAAAATACCTTATACCGTCTTTCCTGTGTTACAGATTAAAAAAAAAAAGCTTCAATTCTTATATCCCCAATAAACATATTTCTAAGGTCAATTAAGCCTGCAATTCAGCATACAAAAGGAAAAATGTTTTGTCCACATCACTATGAGCAGCAATTAAGTATGAAACTCCACCAATTCTGAAGAGCAAGAAAGAAAGGCTTATCTTTTGGTCATTAAAATGCACAGAGCTTTTAAGCTCCATCTAGATATTTCTCTTTGGACAGAAATCCCTAGTTCTTCATTATTATCACCGAATCAAATAATGCTAAAATGTTATACAAAAAAATTTTCTGAATATACTCACTTCTCCAAAAGAATAAGGGCTGTGTTTGGATTCACCCGCAGGTACTTAGAAGCTGGTTGTCCATAATCAGCTAGATAAGTAGACCAATCCCAAACCATAAACAGGTCAAGGAGCTGAGGAAGATGGGGGAAATGTTAAAACTTTTGATTATTTACCCACAGTTAACACATAAATTAAGTATATGTTATTCTTGGGCCACTGTAATATGACTTGCCTCTTAAATGGAATAGAATAAGGAAATTCATTCTTAAAACTTCTTTATCTGTATTTTATAACCAAAATAGTATATACTATCTTTTCACTTAACATTACTAAAATTACCAGGGGTTGTTTTCTAATAAAATATTGTATTTTCAAATAATTACAAAATGATGAAAACACCGTTAATATAATTATATTAACAATTGTACCAACGTATAAGAGATTGTATCTTTACACATTATTCAGGTGGTATCCAAATTCAATTAATAAAGGTTGGCACTACTACCTGTATAAAGAATTTTAAAGAACTTAAATTGAACCTTTTTTCTTAGAGTTAAGTATGTTTACCTTTCAAAGAAGCTGTTTGCACCTAGACTTTTTCCAAAGTAATTTAAACCAAAAGCTCAGATAATCTCAATTAAGTGCATTAAACAACCTCTGCTGGATTCTCCCTGGTGATAGATCCTCAGTAGTATTATGAAATGAGGGCTTGAGGATTCAGCCTGTTAACTCTAGGCAATCATTTTGTATAAACAAACAACAACAAAAAAGAAACTCTCTTGTTGTCCGTGGTGTCTTAAAATTGACTATTTACTTTATAATCTCCAGTTAGAATCACTGTCAAATATGGAAGTAATCTTTTAAAAGCAATGCCATGCCTAAACCAAAGCACCAAACTCTTTATCCAACTTTAAAACCCTAATCCCCTTTAAGCCATTTAAAACCAACTTCCTATCCCCATTTGAATTGTTTCAGAAAGCTAAATGCTTTACTTACTACCTTCCCTTAGTTTTTATATTATTCTTTCTTTTTGTTTTAACTCACTTTATAAGTAAGGGGTCTATTGGTTTTGCCTTCAAATAGAGGAAACGTTTGCAATTTACTCATCAGATACAAGAGCCGACCCTCTGACTCTGAGAGGATGAAGCTCTGGGGTGATTAAAACCACCTAAAGAAAGGTTACAAGAAACCAGCTTTTCCTTAGGAAGGTAAAGGACTTGTCTGACGCTTTCCCCAACTAATTTACAGCTATTAACAGAGCCTTTCTGACAAAAGGGAGAAAATTCTACCATGAAAATGTTAACTACAGAAACCCCCTCTATTTTCTTTCAGACAACATTCTAGGTCATACCAAAAGTTGAAACACTGGTTCAGAAACTATACTGAGACAATGTTAAAGAATACAGTGCCTGAAAAACAAAAGGGAACTTACCTAAAGTTCAGTATAATTTTTAACTATTGTTTGGCAACAAGTAGATTTTTTCCCTCCTTTCACAAGGAGGAAAAGTTACTTTCATGCACTCGGATGGTAAGAATGTAAATTGGTATAACTTCTCTGGAATGTGATTTTGCAATGTGTTTAAGAACCGTATAAAAATGGACATTCCCTTTGACTCAGTAATCCTACTTCTAGGAATGTAACTTCAGGAAACAAACAAAAATTTACACACAAAGGTAGTATCAAAAATGTTATTTGTATTATCAAAACACGAAAACAGCTTAAATCTCAACATTAAGAGAATGGTTAAGTAGTGCGTTATATCTGTACAATGCACATCATGTGGTTACTAAAATCAATGTTTACAGAGAATTTTAAATAACTTGGGAAAATTTTTATGATAAACGTTGCTACTTAAATTACATAAAAACCCATCAAAAAAGACTGGAAGAAAATTTGAGAAAATGTTAAGCATGGTTGTTATAAGCCAGACACAGTGGCATGCACCTGTAGTCCCAGCTACTTTGGAGGCTGAGGCAGGAAGATCCCTTGATCCCAGGAGTTCGAGTCCAGCCTGGGAAACATAGTGAGACCCCCCCCCATCCCTAAATATAATAATTAAAGAAAAAGAAAAGAAGGAAGAAGACAGAAGAGGAATGGCTGTTATTTGTAGGACAGGATTAAGGGTAACAGTTATTTTATTTTTATAATACTCCACAATGGACGTGTATTAATGCTACAGTTAGAAGTAAGGTTTATATATTTATGTATTAAGATGAATTTCAGTAATGAATACCCCTCCCACAGCAGTCAGCAAAAGTCTCATTTTAGAAGATTCCTTTTTCAGGTGTATGTACGTGTTTAATGTGGGTGCACATGCACACAGTCAGCAGAATTAAACCACTTAATATACTGACTATGCCTTTTTTTCCAAAAGGCATTAGCAATATGACCTTTGCGATATAGAGGAGGAAGGGTCTTAAAACAAGACTTTTTTTCTCTTAGGCTGATCTACCCCCAGGTGGGAAAGGAAGAGACTACTCAATGAATTAAAAACCCACACCAACTCCAACTGTGAATACAAAATTGATTCTGCTACAGCACAAAAACAGACTTTCCTAGATAAACACGATGATTACATACGGTCAGACACCCATATGCAAATCTCTCATACGCAGATACTCATGTGCAAATTACTAGAAATTACAGGAACCACAAAATTAAACCTACCTGCCCACATGCAGACAAATCTAATCCATATGCTTCCATATTTACATTAATACTTCATAGAAATATACATTGTGTATACTTAATTTATAGGTATCTCTGAGAATTTGCATAAATTTGCACATAAATGGTTGAATGCTTTGCCAATATGGATAAAAAAGCCAAGGACCTAGATAAGATCCATTTACTTATTCAACAAATATTGATTGCCCACTTATAATGTGCTAGATGCTGCGCTAGACACCAGAAATACAGTACTGAGACGAGGTAAAATCCCTTTCCCTAAGGAGCTTACATTGTAAGTGCGGAAGCAGTTAACAAAGAAGTAATATTTTGACATTAACATGAAGAAATTACATAGAAAAAAACCCATTCACATAAAATCCTAGTAAACTACAGTAACACACAAGGAAGCTACTATCAGTTTAATATAGAGTAAGATAGAAACCACTAATTATCCATGTGTGAGGATTTTTCAAATGTATATTATGCTGGAATAAGTAAATGGAAACAAACTTCACAAAGCTAGGCAGGCAAACTCATAAAGTGTGTCCAGCACAGTGCGATCACGCAGTAGATATTCAAGAAATAACTGATTGATTGATGATGCCAGACCACTATTCCAAGTTTACTCAGAGCTTTTTTGTTAGGCTTCATGAGTACAAAAAATGAGCACCTTACAGACTACTTTAGCTTGTGCTGACAGCTCTCTGAAAAAGGCCAATGTTGCCCTGAAGGCAAACTATGGCAACTGAATACAGTCAACTGACTTCTCTCCATCTCTCCCAAGTTTTCACTGCGGTATTGATAAAAAGGATAGATTCCCTTAATGATATAGGGCGGGGTCTAATGTTAATTGAGTTAAATGATCTTCCTAAAGAAAGCAGTACTAATATTTCTGAATGGCCTACCAATGTCTCCCATTCATAACAATTATAAGGTCCTTTTTTGCTTTTTAAAATACAGTTACTGAAGTGAAGGATGTAACATAAAATGAGGACTTTATTCCTGGGTCTCCCACCTAACACTATTGTCAGGTCAGATTTTATGGACTGAGTCCATTTCCATAGGCTGCTACCCAGGCCTATTCTGACCAAGAAGCACGATCCCTGGTCTTCGATTGGGATGACCTAAAAAGAACATGGTTGCTCTGGAGTCAGAGTGTGACAGGAAAGGAAGAGGAAACTGGGGTGCTGCCAGCTACAAACACTGACACCTTCATTGCACACCAACGGTCATTGCCTTGTGCCTCTCACAATTGGTCACGTTTCACAGGATGCACTATTTCTTAATACTAAAACCCAAATAATGGAAAAACCTCACTTCTCTACTTCAAGTTTTGCTTCCTTCAGATGGCAGGGCACAAATAATACATTTGTTATTAATTACACAAAATCTTTCAGCCTTGTAAATAAACAGTAAGACATGGCCTAAACAGGTGAATTTATTAGTTAACACATTACCTGAAGTTCAAAGACACAGATCAAACATGAACAAAAACAAAAATCTCCTCAGATTACCCAAAAGCAACTTTACAATTACTTATTAAAGGATAGTCAGGCACATGATAATGAAAATTGGTATTAAGTTCTATAAATGGGTTTGTTCCAATAGTGAAGTAAAATAATTCAACCTTAAATCCTTTTGGGAAGTAAGCAAAGTATGGAGCATATAAAAATGAATAGCAAAATAATGTGCCTCAGTTCTATCTCATGATGATTTATAAGATTATCTGAAATTAGTATCCTAACGTTTTTTTTTCATCACGGATTCAAAAATACCCCTCATAACTAATCTGAAAACATAAAGTGGATGGACGCCAATATTTGTAAGTGAGTTGTAAGTTTCACTTCCTCAGAGTTCCCTGTGTGTGTGTCCAACAAACAAAAAGCTCAGCTTAAGGAAAGAAGTGGTTGCATGGGTGGTCCCATTTATATGCTCAAAATAGTTGAATCACTTCAGAATCACTGAGGAATTCATTTGTGTCAACCCATTTAGCTTGCTGACAGTTTCCCATCCTACAGACTCACTCTGGATCTACACCCAAGAAACTTGGGGTCTCAGACCTGTTGAGATCACTTTGTGCAAATGACACAATGAATCTAGGCAGACTTAAAACCATTCTATGAAACTCTTCAAGTGAGTTTTTGCCTTTGTAAAAGTGAACCCACAGTGTCAGGTCATTTTTTCCTTGAATCTGGTTTAGCTTTCTTTGTTTTGGGTCTTTTGGGTTTTGCTTTTGAAGCACCTCAGGGGCAGTGACCCAGGACAGAAGATAAATAAAGTTAAGCCAACCTCAAGAGAAAAGCAACTGGGGATACCAGGTTTGCTTTTGTAAACGTGAACAGTGACCTGGGGGCTCAGGGTCAACCTCAGTCCCCCAAATTCCCTTTTCCAAACACTAAATCCACCTGGGACCTCAGAGTTGCTTTGCAGACTCCAGAAGTAAACCAGGAGATCATTTTTCCTTTGCCTCCGAAAAACAAAGCTGAGGCAAGGGTTCCTAGAGCGTTTCAGTGATTTAAACAAAAACAAAAATCCTAAACGCTAAGCCAGCTTTAAGAAAGAAATACTTGTCCTTCAAACAAATCCTGAGCAATTAGTCACTGGGAATTCAACAAAAATGGGTCTTACTAAGTTAGCCACATTGGAGAAAAATACAAGTCCTTTTTCTAAATATATGGTGAGATCAAATGAGCTCCATATGATTTTTAAAGCATTTGGCTTTTCCTTCCTTTCCTGCTGTCTGAAAACACCACATTTGGAAAACTCCACACGCAGCACAGAAGAGAAGTTTAAGCAGCAGCCAGAAGGAGCTTGCGCAAAAACAACAAGCAACAAAACCATATTGGACCTTCAGCCGTGTCACTTTTTTGCCTTCAGGTGTGACTTGCCCTGATACACCTCACCCAAGCCTGCCATCTTCAAATGTCCTATTTACCAAACCTGCTCCCACTCATCTTTCCACTCCCACCTCTGTGAGGACTAGGAGTGAATTCTGAGCACTCTGTGCCCTAGAGCCTGCTTACAGGTATCAGTCTCTTTAAGTCACTTCACTCAGGGGACCTGTACATAGCAAACACAGAACATCCTTTAAGTATTTTTGATGCTAAACTAATGTAGCAGTCCCAGATAACCAATAGGTGGGTTTGGAATTTGGGAAAGAAAGAGGCAAATAGTGACATTTACATAATCAATTTATACACATCTATATTTGTTTTATTTTGAATTTTTTTGGACACTACCATGGCTAAAATGGCATATAGATACATATGTATGAATTTATGTGGTTAATTTTTTTTACTAAAATTAATTTTATCACAGTAATTCATAGTTAACAATCAAATGGAACACACCAAGAAATCAAAAGTTCACTGCCTTACTTTTTCCAGTATTAAAAGTAATCATGTTTAACTCCTTTTTTAGTTCTGGCAATTATCTTGGTATCTTTAATAAGCTTATTTTTCTAATTTTAGACTTATTGTCTTACAGCTAACACATATGAGAGTTTACCTTACTTATACCACCTTTCTTTTATGGTAGCTATCTCATAATTTTTCTCTAATTTTTGTTTTTATAACTTTACTATAATTAAACTTCTATTTCTCGTTATATCACCTTTTTTAAGTTTTTTTTAAAACAGCTTTGAGATGCACTACATAGTTCACCCATTTAAAGGGTACAAATCAGCCAGAAATGGTAGCTCACACCTGTAATCCCAGCACTTTGGGAAGTGGAAGGATTGCTTGAGGTCAGGAGTTCAAGACCAGCCTGGGGAACATAGCAAGGCCCCATCTCTACAAAAAAAGAGGGTACAAATCAATGGTTTCAACTGTATTCACAGAATTGTGCAACCATTAATTTTACAGCCCCCTAAAGAATCCCCATGAGGAGGAGTGACGCTCTAAATGGGAGTTAGGCAATGTGGTCTTTTGTAACCAGCTTCTTTCACTTAGCATGATGTTTTCAAAGTTCATGATGTTGCAGCATGCACCAGTACTTCATTCCTTTGTATTGCCAAATAATATTTCATTGTATGGATGTACCACACTTTGTTGATTCAAGCATCAGTTGATGCACATTTGGGTTTTTTCACTTTTTGGCTATTATGAATAATGCTGCTATGAATGTTTATGTATTACACAAGGTTTTGGAAACAAATGTTTTCACTTCTCTTGGGTATATATCTAGGAGTAGAATTTGTTACATAAACTTTTTTTTTTTTTTTGAGACAGAGTCTCACTCTGTTGCCCGGGCTGTAGAGTGCCGTGGCATCAGCCTAGCTCACAGCAACCTCAAACTCCTGGGCTCAAGCAATCCTCCTGCCTCAGCCTCCCAAGTAGCTGGGACTACAGGCGTGTACCACCATGCCCGTCTAATTTTTTACATATATTTTTGGTTGGCCAATTAATTTCTTTCTATTTACAGTAGAGACAGGGTCTCGCTCTTGCTCAGGCTGGTCTCGAACTCCTGACCTTGAGCTATCCACCCGCCTCAGCCTCCCAGAGTGCTAGGATTACAGGCGTGAGCCACCGCGCCCGGCCATAGAGGAGAGGCTAAGGACAAAATAAATTCTACATGCATAATGAAATTTCAAAATGGCTTTTTAAAAATGTAAATTTTCCTTCTCTTGTCACTATGACAGCCAATTCTACTCGTATTAGAGAATGTTCACTCAAGCTTACCATGTAAATCCTTCCTTTGTAGTAAAGATGATGGTTAACAAAGCAGTTTCTATATACACTGGATAAGTTCAGGTATTTGTTTGTTTGCTTGTTTCAAAATACTAAGGGGATACAAATGTTTTAGGTTACATGGATCACTTTTGTAATGCTTGAATCCTGGCTGTAGGTGTGCCCATCACCCAAATAGTGTTCACTGTACACATTAGGTAGGTGTTCTCCCCTTCCCTCCTTCTACCTCCCCCGCTGCTTGATTTCCACTGAGTTTCACTTCCTTCCATGCAGATGTGTGCTCATGGGTTAGTTCCAATTTAATAGTGAGTACATGTGGTGTTTACTTTTCTTTTCTTGAGATACTTGACTTAGGAGAATGGTCTCCAGTTCCATCCAGCTTATTGCAAGAGGTACCAATTCATCTTTTTTACGGCTAAGTAGTACTTCATGGTATACATATACCAGATTCTTTTAATCCACTCATGAATTGATGGGTACTTGGGTTGATTCCATATCTTTGCAATTGTGAATTGTGCTGCAATAAACATTCTAGTGCAGGTGTCTTTTTGATGAAAAGTCTTTTTCTTTGGGTAGATACCCAATAGTGGAATTGCTGGATCGAATGGTAGTTCTACTTTTAGTTCTTTGAGAACTCTCCATATTGTTTCCCATAGGGTTTGTACTAATTTGCCATCCCACCAACAGTGTACAAGCATTCCTTTCTCTCTGCATCCATGCCAGCATCTATTGTATTTTAACTTTTTAATAAAATTCATTCTAACTGCAGTAAGGTGATATGTCATTGTGGTTTTAATTTGCATTTCCCTGATGGATAGTGACATTAAGCATTTTTTTCATATGTTTGTTGGTAATTTGTCTTTCTTCTTTTGAGATGCTTCTGTTCATTTCTTTTGTCCACTTTTTAATAGAGTTGTTTATTTTTTTCTTGCTGATTTGCTTGAGTTCTTTATAAATTCTGGATATTAGCCCTGTATTGGATGTATAGCTTGTGAATATTCTCTCTCATTCTTAAGATTGTCTTTGTGCTCTGTTGATTGTTTCCTTAGCTGTGCAGAAGCTTTTTAGTTTAACCAAATCCCATTTATTAATTTTTGCTGTTTCCATGATTGCCATTGGGGTCTTAGTAATAAATTCTTTTCCTAGGTCAATAGAAGAGTTTTTCCCACATTTTCTTCTAGAATTCTTATGGTTTCATGCCTTATATTTAAGTCTTTTATTCATCTTGAATTAACTTTTGTGAGTGGTGAGAGGTAGGAGTCCTGTTTCATTCTTCTCCATGTAGCTATCGAATTTTCCCAGCACTATTTTTAACAGTGGAAGATGCTGGAATGAAACAAAGGATCCTGAGATGGACCATAAATGTCTTTGGCAAGTGGAAAGGAGAGGATAGGAACAGCATGAATAAAGGTGCAAAGCGGGTAGGACATGTTTTATTTCAGAGCGAGGAGTCTAAGCTATCTTGAGAAGAAGACGAGATAGAAGCAATAGGATATGGTGAACTAGCTTAAGTGGTAGGGATGGTCAAACTTTCCCTCTGAAGGTTTGAATAAACTGACAATAGACAGATTAACAGGAGGAAAGGTATACAAATTTATTAACATGCACAAGAACATGGGAATCATGCCAATATGAGATTCAAAAAGGGACAGATGTTTGAGTCCTAAATACCCTATTCATAGGGGAGAGGGAAATAGTTCTGGAAGAACTTTTTAGACTTATTTAAATATAAATTTTAGTCATGTTTTACTATCATGCATATGTCAAAAGGGAAATATGAATGGAATAAATTGATTTAATTCCTAGGGATTTTTCAAATTCCTTGTCCAACTCTTTTGAATCCTTTTTAATTACCAAATTTTCATACCCATGTTTTGTTTTTAGATCTGTGTCACACTATAGGGTACATTATATATGATCTTGCCCCCTGTGCAATGGAGAACTCTGGTGATAGAGTGTTTCTGAAGATTGTGCTCCATGGGTGTGGTGTGCACCGTCTGGGGGATGGACACGCTTGAAACTCTGACTCGGATGGGGCAAAGGCAATATATGTAACCTAAACATTTGTACCCCCTTAATATGCTAAAATAAAAAAAATAATAAAACAAAACAAAACACCCCAATAATGTGGTGCTCCACTATTGTTCCCTATATTTTCTTCCAAGCTGCTGACACCCATTCTACAAGTGCTGATGTTGGCACATTCCTGCTTGGTGTTAACAGAAAAAAAGCCAAACTCTGTAAAATAATTTTAAAGAGATTTATTCTGAGCGAAATTTGAGGAACATGACTCAGAGCCACACCCACGAAGCCTTGAGCAAGTGGACTCGGTGTGGCTGGGTTACAGATTGGTTTTCTCTATTTCAGGGAGACAGGGGTTACAGGTAAAGTCATAAAATCAATACATGGAAGGCATACATTGGTTTGGCCCAAAAAGGTGGGCCATCTTGAAGGGAGGCGGCTTACAGGTTATAGGTGGGTTTAAAGATTATTTGGCTTGTAATTGGTTAAAGACATGGAGCTTTGTCTAAAGGCTTGGAATGTTTTTAAGATAAGGAGCTATTAATCAGAGACAAGCCAAGGGACATATATTTTTTGTGTAAATTGAGGATCTGCAGGTTTGTCTTGCATACCCTTAGGCCTGTTAATGGGTCACAAAGGATGTCTCCAAGAAGGGTGGGGCATGATGAGGCATGTCTGACTTCCCTCCTCTTGGCAGGCAATTTAGGTTTAGGATATTCCTTTTGCCAAGAGGGGGTCCATTCAGTCAGCTGGTGGGGGGGGCAAGCCTTAAGATTTTATTTTAGTTCGCATTGGTGAGGTACAGGTAAAGCTTTTGCATAAACATGAATGACAAAATGCAGCAGAGTTTCATCTACCTGTGGATATCTTCCTTTCCTAGATCCCATAAAGCACTTGGTTGTTGCATTGAAAGAAAATGTGAAATTGTCCTCATTCCTTCAATACAGATATCTGTTTCACTAATACCAAATTTACATCCCACTACTCTGTTTCTCTGCCTCTCTGCATTCCCAATATCTTAATGTTTTAATACCAAATCATAGAATAATCTATGGAAGATACTTTAAATACTAGTTAAACTTATTACTACACTGTATATAAGTGCATATGAGTCAACTGAAATGACAATATGAACACTATGCATGATCAAGCTGGTGCCCATTCACACAATAATTACATGACAATGACCACCTGGCTGCCATTGAGTCTGAGACACCACCGACCATTAGAAACATCTTGATTTCAGAAATGTGAAAATGGGGAAGAGGGAGTACATATTGGAATTGACGGAATATGTAGATTCCAAATAAAAGCAATAATGTGTTTAGATTACACTCAAGCTCAGTTCTAATGTTCCCCCTCCCTCTATGTGAGTTCATTAGCAGTTGCAAAATGACATTGAGAAAGAAATCCAGGGATTCTACCCACACTTTTACATAATTTAGATAAAACTATTCAGTGTGGTTGTGTATCCTTCTGATGATGTTAAGATCTCTGCCTCCATGAAGCAGCAAGGTTGTAAAGCCGGCTCAGCGCCAAGCATGGGTCAGGGAGCTTGATTTGAAGAGAGACATCTCATTTTAGGACTCTTTTCTCCTGGTTCCCTTCTTTTATTACAAAAGCACATCAAGGAAGCTCTTCTCTCAGGGAAAACCTGAAAATTCACTAACAACATCTGAAGTGACTCTGAGGACTGAACTCCGATCTTTTTCTTTTGCTCAAAATTCCTTCCTAAGGAGGCCAGATGAGTCATGCTCACAAATGGTAAATTCTCACGAAGCAGGTTTTGTTAACCAATTAAGTGCGGTTTACTTCCCAAACCTGATTCCGGTATAGCATTAACATCACCTAAAAGACAGAAAGCACCCATCTTAACTTAAGCATCCTAGCATATGCATACCTTAACCTGAAACATTCTCCTGTCCGGACCTCCCAGAGTGCTCACACCTTTATCTTAAATTGAGCATTTCCTTTCTGGTCTTTTGGATAAAGCCTAACTCTCTCAGCCAACTGTCAGCCAAAGAATCTTTAAACCCACCTATAACCTGTAAGCCCCCCCCTTCGAGACGTCCTGCCTTTTTGTGCCAAACCAATGTATGCCTCCCACATATTGATTTATGACTTTA